>JAJIBD010012342.1:0-40457 GCA_021461705.1 Cryptotis parvus
CAGGCATTGTCTGCATCACGTGGCATCATGAGGCTTCAGACAGAAGGTTCTCTGGAGGTGCCAGAATCACTACAGCACTGGCCCAAGATGTTCTCCTGGACCTTGGTGGCAGTCTTACACAGGGTGGCCGTTGGGTCCCTGGATAGCTGTAGTCATTGGCTACACAAAGGAGCTTGCCAGGTTAAATCAGCCCAGCTCCAAAGCTGAATGGCATTGGCAGGCAACAAAATGGATGTCCTCTAGATTCGAGAGAGCTGTTGTCCAAGAGCTTAGCAAGTTTTCAGGGGAAAGAGGAGCCAGGGGGGAGAGGCTGGCTCTGCCCTAGCTAAGTAGATCTGATTGAAACACTTAGAAAAGTCTTGCAAGAGTTTTATGGAACTCGGGACACTAGCAGCAACAGTAGTACTCTGGACGCCCATCACTTTTGGCTTCTGTTCCTCAGGCTGACCAGTGCACCGGCCTCCAGGGCTTCCTGATTTTCCACAGCTTCGGAGGGGCACCGGCTCAGGGTTCACCTCATTGCTCATGGGAGCGGCTCTCCGTCGACTATGGCAAGAAATCCAAGCTGGAGTTCTCCATCTACCCGGCCCCCAGGTGTCCACAGCCGTGGTGGAGCCCTACAACTCCATCCTCACCACACACACCACCCTGGAGCACTCGGACTGTGCCTTCATGGTGGACAACGAGGCCATCTACGACATCTGCCGGCGCAACCTGGACATTGAGCGGCCCACCTATACCAACCTCAACCGTCTCATCGGCCAGATCGTGTCCTCCATCACGGCCTCCCTGCGCTTGACGGGGCCCTCAACGTGGACCTGACCGGGAGTTCCAGACCAACCTGGTGCCCCTACCCCGCATCCACTTCCCCCTGGCCACCTACGCGCCAGTCATCTCGGCTGAGAAGGCCTACCACGAGCAGCTGTCCGTGGCCGAGATCACCAATGCCTGCTTTGAGCCGGCCAACCAGATGGTGAAGTGTGACCCCCGTCCACGGCAAGTACATGGCCTGCTGCCTGCTGTACGGGCGACGTGGTGCCCAAGGATGTCAACGCCGCCATCGCCACCATCAAGACCAAGCGTACCATCCAGTTTGTGGACTGGTGCCCCACAGGCTTCAAAGTGGGTATCAACTACCAGCCCCGACGGTGGTGCCGGGGGGGACCTGGCAAGGTGCAGCGCGCCGTGTGCATGCTGAGCAATACCACCGCCATCGCCGAGGCCTGGGCCCGCCTGGACCACAAGTTCGACCTGATGTATGCTAAGAGGGCGTTTGTGCACTGGTATGTGGGCGAGGGCATGGAGGGAGGGCGAGTTCTCCGAGGCCCGGGAGGATATGGCCGCTCTGGAGAAAGATTACGAGGAGGTGGGCATGGATAGTGTTGAGGGGTGGGGGAGGAGGAGGAGGAGGGGGATGAATACTAGAGAATCCAGCCTATGGATCCTGAATAAAGCGCTCTGGCCTTCTTGTCGCACAATTGTCTTCTTGGGGAGAAATCATAGGTTGCTCTTCTCCTTCATGAGAGAACTCAGGTCTATCTATCTGGGTCCTCCAGAAATCAGGTGTGATTCAGAGTTTACTAAAAACAGGGATGGAGAGAGAGAGAGTTCAGAGGTTAAGGAACAACCCTTGCAAGCGGCCGAACTGGGTTCCAGCATCTAATATGGTTGCCTGTTGGGGCTGGAGCAATAGTAGGGCATTTGTCTTGCATGTGGCCAACCGGGGTCTGATCCTCGGCATCCCGTATAGTCTCCCAAGCACTGACAGAAGTAATTCCTGAGTGCAGAGCCAGGGGTAACCCCTGAGCATCTCCGGATGTGACCCCAAAAAGCCCCCGCAAAAAAACAATATGGTTGCTTGAGTACTGGCAAGAGTGAACCCTGAACACCACTAGGGAAAATCTATCTTATTCAGTTATGCCCAATAAGATAAAGTTATCTTGCAGTCAGATAAAGTTCAGGACTGGAGTGATAATACAGAGGTTAGGTTGCTTGCCTTACATGTGGCTGACGCCTGTTCGATCCCGGCATCCCATATGGTCCCTCAAGCACTGCCAGGAACACTTCCTGAGTGCAGAGCCAGGAATAACCCTGAGCATCTCTGGGTGTGACCCCAAAAGCCAAAAATATTTTTTGTTTTTTCAAAAAATGACATCAGGTTTTACTGAAGAAACGTGATTAAAGGGCCAGAGGGACCCTAGAGCAGTAGAGCATTTGCCTGGCATGTGACGAACCCGAGTTAGATCTCCCGTACCACATATGGTCCCAAGTCTCTCCCGAAGTGCTCCATGAGCACAGAGCCAGGAGTCGGCCCTGAGTACCATTAGGTGCTTTCCCCCAATAAGTGCGGTTATAGGGAATGAAATAGAGACTTAGGAGCAAAGAGCAAAAGCAGGACCGGAAGGCAGGAGAAAAAGTACAGAGATTAGTGTTTGATGGGGCTGGAGCAATAGCAGAGTGGGAGGGGACTTGCCTATCATGTGCCGACCGAGTCCTGACCCTCTGGCGCCCTATATGCTCCCCTGAGCCTGCCAGGAGTGATCCCTGAGCACACCTAGTTGTGTCCCAGAAACCCAGAAAGCTTTTTTAATGTTTTTAAAAACTACTATCATTTACCTTTCATTCCACTGACCAGGTAAGACTCTTGGACCACAAACCCCTGCGCATCACCTAAAACCGCTAGAAATAGCCCCTGAGCACCACTGTCACCCCAAAAAGGCAACTCCCTCCAAAATAATATTCAGGGCAGGTAGGGAGGCTTTCGATACAGGAAATACAAGAGCCTTTCCTTGGGTCGGGGCAGAAGGGGTGGAGTGGGGCCCATGGCTAGACCCCACCCACTGAACTGCACCCCTCTCACTCGGCAATGCACAGTAAGAGGCTGTGCCTGAGATTGCACAGGTCTGGGCTGGGGAGGGGGCTCTGCCCATACCTGGCAATGTGAGGACCTGGATTTCATGCCTCACCCCAAAAAGAAAACGTGGTTCCTAAGTGAAGCTGTCCCTAGTGAGAGGGGCAGCAAACAGAGGCTGGCAGGATCCAGGGGAGGCTGGAGTAGTTTGTCCCTGCATGCAGGGACTCTGCGCCTGGGATGCACCCACCTACCCTGCGGGCAAGGGCTCGTCTCCTACAGAGTTGTGTCTGAAGCTGGCAAGAGAGACAGAACAAAGGCCAGTAATCTCCATCCATGCTCACCACTTTTATTGTTTTGGTTTGGGGGGCATACCCGGTGGTGCTAGGAGACTCCTGGGTCTGTGCTCAGGAGACTCCTGGGTCTGTGCTCAGGAGACTCCTGGCTCTGTGCTCAGGAGACTCCTGGCTCTGTGCTCAGGAGACTCCTGGCTCTGTGCTCAGAGACTCTTGGCTCTGTGCCTCAGGAGACTCCTGGCTCTGTGCTCAGGAGACTCCTGGCTCTGTGCTCAGAGACTCCTGGCTCTGTGCTCAGGAGACTCCTGGCTCTGTGCTCAGGAGACTCCTGGCTCTGTGCTCAGAGACTCCTGGCTCTGTGCTCAGGAGACTCCTGGCTCTGTGCTCAGGAGACTCCTGGCTCTGTGTTCAGGAGACTCCTGGCTCTGTGCTCAGAAGACTCCTGGCTCTGTGCTCAGGAGACTCCTGGCTCTGTGCTCAGGAGACTCCTGGCTCTGTGCTCAGGAGACTCCTGGCTCTGTGCTCAGGAGACTCCTGGCTCTGTGCTCAGGAGACTCCTGGCTCTGTGCTCAGGAGACTCCTGGCTCTGTGCTGAGGAGACTCCTGGCTCTGTGCTCAGGAGACTCCTGGCTCTGTGCTCAGGAGACTCCTGGCTCTGTGCTCAGGAGACTCCTGGCTCTGTGCTCAGGAGACTCCTGGCTCTGTGCTCAGGAGACTCCTGGCTCTGTGCTCAGGAGACTCCTGGCTCTGTGCTCAGGAGACTCCTGGCTCTGTGCTCAGGAGACTCCTGGCTCTGTGCTCAGGAGACTCCTGGCTCTGTGCTCAGAGACTCCTGGCTCTGTGCTCAGGAGACTCCTGGCTCTGTGCTCAGGAGACTCCGGGCTCTGTGCTCAGGAGTAACTGCTGGTGTTGCTCAGGGGAAGTAAACATGGTACTGGGAATCCAAACTGGACATGGATCCCGCACTATCTCACAGGCCCTTATTTTTTGGCACTTATTTTTTGGCTCTGTGTGTGTGTGCATGTGCGTGCGTGCGTGTGCATGTGTGTAGGAGTTTGAGCCACACCTGGTGATGCTTAGGGCTTATTCCTGGCTCTGTGCTCAGCGAACACTCATGGTGGTGCTTGTGGGGATCCATCGGCTATGTTAGGGATGGAACCCGGGTCGGCCGTGTGCAAGTTAAGCAGCTTCCTAGCAGTGCTCTCTCAGGCACATCACCACATTTTGATAATGAAGGCATTGACCTTTTCCAAGCCTGAGCATACAAATCCAGCTTGAACCTTCACTTCCAACACTGGGACTGCCCCTCAGCTCTCTTTTCGCCTCTTCTGTCTTGTCAGCTGGGCTGGAAGAATGGGTAATCCTTGGAGGTGCTGGAAATTGGCCAATCCCTGGCATGTCCCACCCAGTCAAGGGAGAGCTGCTCATTCCTGCCTCTCCCATGAGGACGGAGTGCTGGGAGTTTGTCCAAGAGTCAGCGAGGGGGTCACACCAGGGCTGGAGAAGCCTGTGTTGAGATGTGGGATGCCTGAGGGACCATCTGAGTTCTAAAGAAGAGAACTAGGGGCCGGAGCGATAGCCCAGCAGGTAGGGCGTTTGCCTTGCAAGCGGCTGGCCCATGCCGGCTCGGGTTCGATCCGTGGCATCCCATATGGTCCCCTGAGCACCGCCAGGAGTAATTCCTGAGTGCAGAGCCAGGAGTAACCCCTGAGCATTGCCGGGTGTGACCCAAAAAAGCAAAAATAATAATAATAATAATAATAAAAATAAAGAGAACTAGTCTGTGATTGGCGGGGGAGAGAGAGAGAGAGAGAGAGAGAGAGAGAGAGAGAGAGAGCTCGGTTGGCTGGCTGGAACACACTTAGCACCCAGGGTCCAGAGTTTGATCCCCAGCACCACTTGGTCCACTGAGCATGGCCTAAAGTAACCCCTGGAGCATTGAGTCAGAAGGATACAGCCGTGTTTTTTTTTTTGGGAGGGGGGAGGGGAGAGAGAGAGAGAGAGAGAGAGAGAGAGTGAGAGAGAGTGAAGCGGGAGAGAGAGAGAGAGAGAGGAGGGAGGAGGAGGGAGGAGGAGGGGAGGAGGAGGAGGTGAGGTGGTGGTCTTGGTCTCCTCTTTACCCCTCCGTCTCCAGTTAGTGGCTCCCTCCCATGAACTGACTCTATACCCAGAACCTCCATGGTCAGGGTGCCCGGATAAAGGGGCAATAGCTTGTGCATGACACCAAGCTGGTCTGGCAAAGACGGAGAATAGAGCTCGGAGAATGAGGCCAGGAACACACTGAGCTCCCTGGGGAGCTCTGCCACTGAATCAGGCAGGGTGCTCACGTTCGTGCGGCGTGCGTGTGTGTGTGTGAGAGAGAGAGAGTGTATGTGTGAGAGAGTGTGAGTGTGTGTTTGTGTGTGTGTGAGAGAGAGTGTGTGTAGGGAGATGACCAGACACCGAGTGGCACCTCCCCAGCCTCCCTACTGCCCTCACCCGCCCCTGTCTGGTGGCCCTGCCATCACTGACATGGCCATGAGGAGACAGGCTGAGAGGAAGCCACAGGGTGGCTGGCAGCATTGATGGGCGCCTGGGAGGAAATACAGGCAGATCCCACACAGGAATTTGCTCCCTCGATGTTGATTTCAGAGCTGATATACCCCAACTGTCCCCTGTGAGAGCTGCTCTTCACGGGGTTGCTGCTGTGTCCGGGGGAATCGGGCGGCCTGTGGTGTGTGCTCGTGGAGAAGACCGATTCTGTTGTGAGGGACCACTGGGAAGTTTCAGACTGACCAGCATGGACCCCATCACTTCCATACTGTCCCTCTCAGAGTGCCGCCTTTCAAGTGCCTGTCTATCTGTCTGTCTGAACCCCAAGTCCTCTTTTCCCAGCTGGTTTCAAACTTGGGATGGGAACAAGAAATATTTTCAAAAAGTTCATGGGAGGGCCGGAGGCGATAGCCTAGCGGGTAGGGCGTTTGCCTTACTGCACGCAGCCAGCCTGTGCCGGCCCAGGTTCGATTCCCGGCATCCCATATGGTCCCCCGAGCACCGCCAGGAGTGATTCCTGAGTGCAGAGCCAGGACTAACCCCTGAGCATTGCCAGGTGTGACCCAAAAAAGAGAAAAAAAAAAAGTTCACGGGAAGGGACCGGAGCGATAGTACTGTGGGGAGGGTGTTTGCCTTGCACATGGCCAATGTGGGTTCAATCCCAGGCATCCCATATGGTTCCCCAAGAACCACCAGGAGTAATTCCTGAGTGCAGAGCCAGGAGCAACTCCAGGTGCAATCCCCCAAAGAAAAAAAAGTCCATGGGATATTTCTAAAAACCAATGAAATTTCCTTGGAGAATTTCAGGAGCACCACAGTGGCAGGATGGGAGGTATGTTCTTGCCAAATTCTGAGTATGATTGGGTCCAGGAACTGGACCCACACAGTCCTGTCTGTTCCTGAGTAGAGGGGGGGCGCCCACAGGACCCAACGGCACAGACCTGTCCTGCTCCAGCACCGGGAACGCCCATCGCTGCTTGTTTGAGACTGACACAAGAGGAGAAAATGCACGTAGAGGCACAGAGGACTGAGAGCCAGCCCTGGTGACCCGCCTTGTCAGTGGGGGAAGCTGGAGTTCAGGGACCTGTGTCCCATCTGCCTGTCTGCAGCACACGCAGGCACCCCCCCAGAACCCCCAGCCGTGCTCTCTGCCTGGGCTGACAAAGAGCAGGTGGTGACTCGGCCTCAGAGGCAGGGAAGGAGAATAGTTTGATGGTTTGAAGCTCCCCACCCGAGTGTGTGAGGAAAGAATTATGGGGAAGGGGGTGGGGCAGGAGCCTGGATTCTGGCACCCAATAAAGGCAGAGGTGCCCTCAGGGCTACTGGGCGGGACCCTCCATGGCTGACACCTCAGGAAGGGGAGGGTGGGAAGGCTTGGAGGGAGGTGTGTGTGTGTGTGTGTGTGTGTGTGTGTGTGTGTGTGTGTGTGTGTGTGTGTGCGCGGGGGGGTCTTCTGGGCCCCCACTGGACTGGAGGAAGGGCTGAGCACTCTTAGAGGGGGGCGGGTTCCCCTATCTGCTATCCCCACAGCCCAGCATGGTGCCTCTAAGGAAGTGTGAGGTCTTCGAATGACTGCTGCTTCTTCAGGGCCTTGTGACTGCCACCAAGCGTCAGCCAGAGGTAACTCAGACCTCCATGGGGGCAGCTGGCTCCTTAGGGCACCCCCCCAGAGGCCACAGGACTAGCAGCAGAGCCAGGCTCCTAACTGGGTTCTGCCCAACTCCAGATGGGCAGGGTCTAGTTCTACCCTCTGATAGGTGGAGCATGGCAGCCCCAAAGGCGGGGTGCTCTGTCCTTCTAGAACTCTCCCCAAGGGCCCCCGCCCCCGCCTTCTCTCAGGATTGCCATTCCTTCCGGCTTAGGTCACAATCGCTCAGAAACCCTCTCTCGTCCCTGACGCTGGCACCTACGCCCACTCTCCATCTCTCTTGGCAGTTGGCACACTGCTATCACTGCTCCCTGCTTTGCAGCCTGGCACCAGCCAGATACATATTTTTAAACGTGCTGTGTGTTTGAACCTTTACGACACGAGCCTGCTGCAGAATTCACAACATTTACTAACCCAGATTTACAAACAAGCATAAGTGTACGGAGAGGTCAGGCTTCTCCCCGGGCTGGTGCATTGAGCTCACCTCAGGATTGTTTCTGGCTACGTTTTGGCCAGGGATGGCTTCCATGCCAATACAAAAGTATGTAACACATTCAAATACTCTTCGTTCTGCTTGCTTTCTTCACGGGAATCTAGAGAACCACTGCCTTCATTTTTTGGGGAGGGGGTTGGGTGGAGGCCACACCCAGCAGTGTTCAGGGCTTATTCCTGGTTCAGTGCTCATGGGACCACATGGGATTAAACTGGATTTGTTGCATGCAAGGAAACGCCTTACCTCTCTGTGTTATCTCTTTGGCCTTAGCTATTCCTTGTTCTTTTGGTGTCAGTACAGAATTCCATGCATTGCAGGCCATTGTTTATGTAATGAGTCTGCTATGATTTGTTTCCAAGTCTTCGCTGCAGTCTTTGGCCATCGGGCTTTACACACAGGCACAATTATGAGCTTTAAAATGACTGCGTCAAAGAGTAAGCCCCTTTAATTTAGCTCTCTCCCTACTATTCCTTTAGAATTGATATCATATTACTAGCCTATGTATGAGAATCCTTGTACCCAACTCTTGCCTCTAAATTTTGTTCAACTTTTTTTTTGCTTTTTTTTGGGTCACACCCAATGATGTTCAGGGGTTACTCCTGGTTCTGCACATAGGAATTACTCTTGGCAGTGCTCAGGGGACCATATGAGATGCCAGGATTGAACGCAGGTTGGCTGCTTGCAAAGCAAACACCCTAGCTGGCCCAGGTATTTTTTTTTGCCACACCCAGCAATGTTCATGGACTATTTCTGGCTCTGCATTCAGGAATCACTCTTGGCAGTGCTCAGGAATTTGGGGGATTGAACTCAGGTTAGTCAGGTGTAAAGCAAGTGCCCTACCTGCTGTACTACCTCTCTGGCTCCCATTCAACATTTTTTCTAACTTTTTTTTTTTTTTTGGGTCAACTCGGCAATACTTAGGGGTTACTACTGGCTCTGCACTCAGAAATTACTCCTGGCAGTGCTTGGGGAACCATACGGGATGCCGGGAATTGAACCTGGGTCGGCCAAGTGCAAGGCAAACACCCTACTCGATGTGCTATCGCTCCAGCCCCTTTTCTAACTTTTTCTTTTTTTGCTTTTTTGGGTCCACACCCAGCAATGCTCAGGGGTTGCTCCTGGCTCTGCACTCAGGAATTACTCCTGGCGGTGCTCGAGGGACCATATGGGATGCCGAGGATCGAACCCCGGGCCGGCATGGGGCGGCCGCATGCAAGGCAAAAGTCCTACCCGCTGGGCTATCGCTCCGGCTCCCTAACTTTTTTTTTTTATATCTTCAACAGTGAAACAAAGTATCTTACTGCCACTTTCCTCTCTCTATAAATCCATTATGGATAAGATGTAGCATCTTATGTTTCAAAGCCAATATTGGGACCAGAGCGATAATACAGTGGGTGAGCATTTTCTTTGCACAGGCTGGCCCGGGTTTGAACCCTGACCCCTATATAGTCCCCTGAGTGATCTCTGAGCTCTGGGCCAGTGTTAAGCCCTGAGCATATCTGGATATGGCTCACAAACAAAGTCAATGTTTCTTCTTCCAGCAAGCTCTCTATCACTGTCTTCTGCCTATTAAAAAATGGTGTTGGGTTGGAGGGCTAGTATAGGCCTGAAGGCACTTGCCTTGGATGCTGATGACCCCAGTTTGATCCCTGGCACTGCATATGGCCACCTGAGCACCACCAGGAGTGATCCCTGAGCACAGAGGCACTGTCGTGTATGCCTCCATCCAAAAGATTGCATCATGTGTCACACAAATTTGCTTGCATATATGTAAAGTCTTTGTTAGAGGTAATTACAGAATTAGATCTTCATCTCAACACAGAAACAGTAACTTAAACTTCCTTCTTTCTTCTCTCTTTTCTTTTCCTTCTTTCTCCCTCCCTTTCTTCCCTTCCTCCCTCCTTCCTTCCTCCCTTCCTTCCTCCCTCCTTCCTTCCTACCTACTTCCTTCCTTTTTATTCCTTCCTTCCTTCCTTCCTCCTTCCTCCTTCCTTCCTTCCTCCCTCCCTCCCTCCCTCCCTCCCTCCCTCCCTCCCTCCCTCCCTTCCTTCCTTCCTTCCTTCCTTCCTTCCTTCCTTCCTTCCTTCCTTCCTTCCTTCCTTCCTTCCTGTATTTGCACCACACCCAGCAGTGCACAGGAACTACTCCTGGTTCTGGACTCTGTGCCGAGGATCCAACCATGGTAGCTGTATTCAAAGCAAGCTCCTCACCCCTGTACACACACACTCTCTCTCACCACCCCTTCCCTGGTCTTTTATTTATATTATTGTTCTAGTTTATATATTTGGCCACACCTGGCAGAGCTCAGCAGCTATTCCAGCTCAGTGCTTGGGGCTTGCTCCCAGTGATGTTCCAGAGGACGGTGCAGTCTCGGGACCAAAGCCAGGGCCTCCCATATGCAGGCAAGTGCTCTACCACTCACCCATATTCCTGGCCCCTATTTTTTTTGGTGGGTGGGAAGGCACAACTGTGGGTGCTCTAGAGTTTAGTTGTGGCTCTGTGCTCAGAGGTCACTCCTGGTGGGGCTCAGAGGACCATAAGGGGAACCGGGGATCAAACCCAGGTCAGCCATGTGCAAGGCAAGCGCCCTACCCACTGTACTGTTGCTCCAGGCCCAGAGACTTGTGAAGATTTGAGTGATTTAACCATTTCCTTCTGCTTTCACTAAAGTTCTTTTAGCATCCTTGTAGACAGTAGAAACTAATTCTGGCAAAGACCAAAATACACACAGACACACACACACACACACACACACACACACACACACACACACACTCTTTCTAAATAGAAGAGGTATTGAACCGCATATAGAAATAACCAGAGGGCTGTGAAACAAGTCCCATGACAGGGAAGCCAGCACTATGGTATGGACAAGGCCAGAGTACTCCACAGTTTTGCTCCAACGCCCCCCGTTCTCTCCACCCCCTCCTTCAGTACCCCTCCCACCCAGACAGTGACAGACAGTTCCTCCTTCAGACACTAGGGGTCACTGCTGGCCCGCTGCCCGGCCTCAGGAATGAGTTCTCAACTACCCCTGCTTCCCCGTGACTTGCTCCAGACTCCAAGTCCCAGCTGGAGTTCCGATTTGGCAGAGCTTATGTCTTTTGTCTGCATCCTTGGAGCCAATAAGTCTGGGAGAGCAAGCACTGGAGTTCTGTGGCAGGTGGCGACCTGCCTCCCAGCAAGGCCAACGTAATGGAATTCCCAAAATGTAGGCCACAGGCTCAGTCAGGAAAAGCTGACCAAAGGGCCCCGCGCCGCGCGGCGCCTCTTCCCTCGAGTCTGGTCTAAGCATTTTTCTCTGGTGAAGCGTTTCTGGGTCAGAGAGAATTTGTACTAATCTCTTCTATGTACCATGCCCCAGTAGATTTTCCAACAGCCTGAAGCCATACCTGTTTCTAGGTAGGGAACACAATGCTCAGATTCCCAAATCACACGGTCGTGCTGGTTGCAAACCCAAGTCTGACTGTCTGTGAAGCCTTGGTGATTGCCTTAAGTGTCCAGAAGAGCACGGCTGCCATCTTTCTTGCTCAGCTGGAACTCTGGGAAGGCAGGAGTTGAGCAATGTTCTTTATACACCCTGGCTGCATAGAATGTAGGTGTTCAATTCATGCGTGTGGGTTAGCTTGGTTAATTTCAAGGAGTAGCCAGATTTTGGAAAGTTCTAATTCTTCTATGAGTCCTGAAGCCAGGAATCAATTTTAGGTAGAAGAGGTCAACTTAGGATCAAATTGGAAAAGAATAGCTTCTGCTGTCTCCAAATGTGTCAAAATAATTGATAATAGCTACCAGAGTAGTACAGCAGATACGGCATTTGCCTCGTATGGGGTCTACCGGGTTCGTTCTCCAGCACCCCCAAAGGATCCTCTGAATCCTCCTCCAGGAGTAATCCCAGAATGCAGAGCCAGAAGTAAGTCCTGAGCACACCAGGTGTGGTACACACACACACACACATCAACCAGAGATTCAAATCTGTTCAACATGAATCACCTCAACATACATAAATGCTTTGACCTTAAATGCAATATTCTTATACATATCAGAGGCTAATTAATCTTTTCTTCCAAGTTTGTTTTTTACCATTATATACCTAACCAACCAGATATAAAAATTCGAGTTCTTTCATATTCAAATACCTGCTATTATCCTGGTTTCTAATTTTAACCTTTCTGGCAGTGCTGCAATAGCTCTTGGCAACTTAATTTCTACCTTTGCTGTTGTCTAATGATGTGGGGAGCCTTCTCATCTGCTTGATGGACATTCATGTATGTCCTATTATGAAAGGTCTTGTTTTTATTAGGTTATCCTTGTTCTTGTTGATTTGGGGCTATACTTTTGTATCAACACTTATTTTTGTTTGGGCTGTGGAGGATCAAATACTATTATAGGCATAAAGCATGTGCTTTACCTGTTAGCTACACCCTCTGCCCATAACATATTGTGTGTGTGTATTTGGGGGCTACACCTCCTCTACTCAGGGGCTACTCTGATTTACTGCTCACTCCCTGGCAGTGCTCAGAAGACCATAGCTGTGGGGGAAAGCATGCTCTCTAATGTTGAACTATTTCTCTGCCGGCCCCCAGCCCACCACCCTTAGCCTGTTTTTTTCCCCTTAACCTATGTTTTGGCTGGGTCGCCCCGCGTTGCTCAGGGCTCACGCCTGGCAGGCTCCAAGACCATATACCACAGCAGTTATTGGGCCCTGGCCAGCCACGACAAGCCAAATGCCCTATCTGCTTTACCATCGCTCTGCCCTCCCCCTAACCTATTTTTGACATCCCCACTCTCATGTACATATGATATTGGGCTACGGAAATATTAGGCTAGGGATCAAATCAGGACTTCACATATGGAAGTGCTCTACCATAGAGTTACATTCCCGGCTTTCTACTCCCATAGAATTTTGTAGCATTCATTCCTAGTCTCTTAGGCGAAAAAAAGTCTCTCTACAACCAGGGCCCTTGGAATGCACTTTTTGATGGGGTGGGAGCTTCCAAGTGCCTCGCCAGATGGCAATTGCACCAAATGATCAAACACGCACTGTCATCTGAAGCCAGGAGCTAGGGGACCAGGGATGGAGGCTTTGAGCCCAGCAGGGAGTGTGGGGGCGACTGTTGCCTCCGGGGCTTAGGAACCCTCAATCAAAGGCTTGTTTACGAGAATGCGACCGAGGGAGCTGGAGGCTAGCTCGAGGACAGCGCGTACCCCGCCGAGTCCCCGCGACCTCCCGCGTCTCAGCCACGGGTGACGTCGCCCAGGGACCAGCCCCACATCGCGGGCTCCGCCCCTTCTCCCGGCAGCCCCTGCGGCCGCCCCGCCCCCGAGTGACAGCCGCGCCGGCCTCCGGTGTCGGGGAGTTTCCGCGCCGCTGACGCACGCCGGGGCGCACCGCGGGGCCGCCGCGTCCTACGCAGCAGCCGCGAGCCGGGCCGTGGGGGCCGGACGCTCCCCGCGAGGGCGTCAGGCGCGCGGCGCTTGCGGGAGGCCAGGGCCGCCCGGCCGAGGAGGTGCGGGCGGGGACCCCTGTCAGGCCCGGAGAGGGGGCTCCGATAGGACTCCCCGGGCCGGGACACCGAGATAGCCCGTGACACCGGCCTGCGCGGGCCCGATAAGACTGCCCGACGGCGCCTTAGTCACCGTCCCTGCGCTGGGCTTCGCTGTCACCGGGAGCGCCTCCCTCCGCCCGGGCTGAGGGCTGGGGTGGGCTGGGGATTCCAAAGCCCCCGGGAGGGGGCTCGGGTCCGACTCCTTCTCTCCCGCAGCCCCCAGGAGGTCCGCGTGACACTGACGAGGTGCTATGGCATCCTACTACGAGATCCTAGACGTGCCCCCCAAACGCTTCGCCTGATGACATCAAGAAGGCGTAAGTGCCTGGGCCAAGCGCTGACAGCTTCTCCCCGCCCCCAGCAACCCAGGGGTCCGGGGACCTTACAGAGGGGTGGGTGTTACAGATGACACCTGTCGGGAGGAGGAAGTCCACCGCTGAAAGAGAGAAAACCCTGGCCTGGTGGAGGGGTCCATCCACCCTCTTCCCCCAGCCCCTCCCCACCTGTGGCCTTTCAAATCAGCGCGCAAAGATGCCCAGGTGCTGTGAGCAGGTGGCCGAGGCCAGGTCCCGCCCGCCCCCAGCCATGGCTGCCTTTGCAATCCAGGCCCCCTCACTGTACCATATGCTACAACACGTTGGAGGGGCCCGCTATGGGGCCTTCATTCAAACGTGCAGCCCTGGAGACAGCAGCTGGTGCGGAGTGCTCCGCGGTGGGCTCCTGGGAAAGTGGGCGGGAGCTAGTTCCTGGCCTGGGGAGCCTGGACCCCTCCGCTTCCCCTCTGAACCCGCCTCCTGCAGGTATCGCAAGAAGGCTCTGCAGTGGCACCCCGACAAGAACCCGATAATAAAGAGTTTGCCGAGAAGAAGTTCAAGGAGGTGGCTGAGGCCTATGAAGTGCTGTCGGACAGTAAGGGCCAGGGGGCGCCCGGCTCAACTCTCCCCCCACTTACCACCCCAGGTCCCTCCTCCAAAGCTGGGGGGCACCTGTTGGAATTTAACCAGCATTTAAATTCTAATTTGGCGGTCCCCCTGCTTTGCTTTGTGGCTCCAGTTGAAACCTCTTCATCCCCACCCAGCTGTACCGCCCCTGTGTCTGTACCCCAACTAGGGCGGTTGCAACTTGGGTCCAGATAGCAAGGCCCCCTGGCAGGGCAGGGCTCTGTGGGTCCACAACGCCATCCTGGGTGGCGGGATGTATCACCCCCATTTTACAGGCGAGGAAACTGAGGCCAGCAGAGACACAATAACTTGCTCAAGGCCACACACAGCTGCAATAGGAATCCAGGTCGGCTTCTCTTTCATTCCTTCATGCAAAAAAAAACCCTTGAAGTCACTTCCTTGACTGGTTGCAGTGCCAAGCCCTTGTCGCGCACTGAGGAGCAGAGACAGCCGGGCAGACCCTGGTCTCAGCTCCACAGACTCTGATTCTGCTCAGGGAAGACCGGCCTTAGCTAAGCAACTGCATCCTCAAGACGACCATGTGAAGGCCTGAGAGAGTACCGGCTCAGGCACCAGCCCCCCCACATGGTCTCTGAGCATCAGGGGTGTGGCCCCGACAACCCTCAATTGTGGTTCCTCGATTCAACTTTTTTGTTAGGCTGGACCCTGAGTATCACCTGGGGAGGGCCCCCTCAGAAGACAAGCAAGCAAGCAAACAAAACCCCCAGTTCCTCTGAAGAGAACCATAGGAGGAGGAGGAGGCAGTGATGTAAAGGGGGGCAGTGGGTAAGGAGGCAGTGTTAGACTAGGCCCAGTGCAGAGCCACACTGCGGTAGTCATGGACCAGTGTGGGCACGCTCTCCTTGTCACCACCCTGGGAGGTGGGTGCTTCATTACAAGCATGTTCTATAGAAGAGCCTCTGTGAAGCCTCAGCTGCTGTGCCCGACAGCCTAGGTCACCTGTGCACCCCCACGAGCAGTCTTTAGGGTCCTGCCCGAAGGTGACCTCTCTCTCTCTCTCTCCTCCCTCCTCCTCTCTCTCTCTCTCATCTCCTCTCTCCTCTCCTCTCTCTCCTCTCCCCTCCTCTCCTCTCTCTCCTCTCCTCTCCTCTCTCTCTCATCTCCTCTCTCTCTCCTCTCTCTCTCCCTCCCTCTCCTCTCTCTCCTCTCTCTCTCATCTCCTCTATCTCTCCTCTCTCTCCTCTCTCTCTCTCATCTCCTCTCTCTCTCCCTCCCTCTCCTCTCTCTCCTCTCTCTCCTCCCCCTCCCTCCCTTCTCTCCTCTCTCCTCTCCTCTCTCTCTCCTCTCTATCCTCTCTCTCTCCCTCTCCCTCTCCTCTCTCTCTCCTCTCTCTCCTCTCCTCTCTCCCCCTCTCCTCTCTCCTCTCCTGTCTCTCCTCTCCTGTCTCTCTCCTCTCTCTCTCTCCTCCCCTCTCCTCTCTCTCCCCTCTCTCTCTCCCCCATGATGCTCAGGGCTTATGACTTGGGTCCCAATAGCAAGGCCCTGGTGGTGCTCCAGGGGTCCATGCGGGTGCTGGGGATCCAACCCGGACCTGCAGTGTGTGAGGCAGTTGCCATCCCCGCCGCACTACCACTCGGGCCCCTGACCGTTCTCTCTGCAGAGCACAAGCGGGGAGATCTACGACCGCTACGGCCGGGGAAGGGCTGACTGGAGCAGGTAGGAGGAGCTGAGGGCCCTGAGGCGTGGAAGTGGGTCAGGGAGAGGAGGGGGAGGCGGTTCTCGCCCACGATGTGCTCCCAAGGCTCCCAGACCGGCCCTGGAGGGGGAGGGAGGGGGGTGGCGGCAGAGCATGAGCCGCACCTGTCCACTCCGCTTCCCACTCTCCTGCAGGATCTGGCCCGTCCGTGCGGGGCACAGATACAGGCCGGGTGGGACCCCCGGTTCGTCTTCAGCTTCCGGAGCCCCGAGGAGGTCTTCCGGGAGTTCTTCGGAAATGGAGACCCCTTCTCCGAGCTCTTTGGTGAGTGGGTTCCTGCAGCCTCTGGGCTAGCTTCCCTGTGTGCATCAAGGGAGTCCCCCACTCCCCACCCAGGGCTGGGGGCGGGAAGGAAGCTGCATCCCATAGACAGGTTTGGACAGACCCTTCCGTGGGCGAGAACCTGTGAGGAGCCTGGAGGGACACGCCACAGTCATGCCTGCTGAAGGGACCGCAACAACGGCGCATTGTTAGGCCAACGCCGGGGCCCGCCGTGGAGCTCTGTCGCGTGGCGTAGGGCATGGCCCAGCTCTGCAGCTGCTTTGTGATGAAGTGATGAACCGGGAGGGAATTTTCCCTGCCTGCAGCTGCTGGTGAATTCTGCAGGGTGGGGGACACTCATCTGCCTCCCCAGTGACAGATGGGTAAACTGAGGTGCAAAGCTGGCCTCCAGCGAGCCACTCCGAGGGCCCCCCAAGACCTGCACTCCATCTGCCTCACCCGGGTCCCCCGCCCATGTTGCCTCCCTCCCTCCCTCCCCTCCCGTTATTCCTCATTGTGGACATATCACATGACAAAAGGATTCAACTTGCAAATTAGCCCCAGCACAACAATTAATAATAAAACAGCAAAAACTGGTGCTGAGCAGCTTTGATTTCCAGCTGTCCAGCAGGGTCCCCGCTCCTGGGGTGGTCCCTCTCCTCCAGATGGCCGCTGATGTGCTTGCTTGTTGCAGATGACCTGGGCCCTTCTCAGAGCTTCAGGGCCGCCCCTCTCCCCACGCTCCGGCCCCTTCTTCACCTTCTCTTCCTCCTTCCCCGGCCACTCCAGTAAGTGCTGGCTCCCCTCAGCTTCCCAAGAACCAGCTCCTCTGCTCCAGGGCAAACAGCAGGACACCCCCGGCCCCGCAGGGCCGGGCCAGGGTCAGCCACTCTAACCTGCTTCTCTTCCTGTCCCCTGCCAGATTTCTCCTCCTCCTCCTTCTCCTTTAGTCCCGGTGCTGGGGCTTTTCGCTCCGTTTCCACGTCTACCACCTATGTCCAAGGACGCCGCATCACCACACGCCGGTGAGGCCTCTTTCTAGAACCTTCCATGAGTGGGGGAGAGGGGGGGGAGAGGCGAGCACGCTCCAGCCCCGGTGGCCTGCTCTGAGAGAGTCTCGCTGCCTCCTGCAGAATCATGGAGAACGGGCAGGAGCGGGTGGAAGTGGAGGAGGACGGGCAGTTGAAGTCCGTTTCCATCAATGGTGAGCAGCTGTGCACCGGCTCCCAGCAGGCGCCTCCCTCAAGGGCAGGGGTGGGGCAGTGGAAGGAACGGGGGCTGCTGGCGGGTCCAGTGGAGTTGGCGCATCTTGGACTGCGGTGGGTGGGGGAGCAGCAGGCCCGTGGGGTCCAAGGTGTTTCCGTTCCTGCTGTGAAGCCGCACACCTACCACCCCTGGGTCCTGGAGCAGCCAGGGGACCCAGGCGGCCAGCAGCAGAGGCAGTAGCACCCTCGCTGGCTTTTCAGGAGACTGAGCCTGAAGTGAAGCTGGATGCTCCTTCCTTCCTTGTGACGACTTTGACGCTGTGGCTTCGCCCCTCCCACACACTGCCCTCTGTGCCTGTGCGCATGTCCGGGTGCCCTGTGCGTGCGTTTGTGTGGTGCGCCCGGGGTGGCCCACTCACCGTTTCCACTTGACAGCGTGACGAGAAGGGGGCAGTGGCGGCCCTGGCCGCCAAGGCTGCAAAGTGCCCATGCACACGCAGACCCCGGAGCTCACGACGCTGCCCTGACTCCCGCAGGTGTCCCCGACGACCTGGCGCTGGGCTTGGAGCTGAGCCGCCGTGAGCTGCAGCAGTCCATCACGCCCGGCCCGGGGGCTCACGGCGCAGCAGCCGACCCCCGCCTCGCTCCGTAATGACATTGACCTTTTTGAGGACGAGGACCTGCAGCTGGCCATGGCCTACAGCCTGT
Source organism: Cryptotis parvus (assembly GCA_021461705.1). NCBI lineage: Eukaryota > Metazoa > Chordata > Mammalia > Eulipotyphla > Soricidae > Cryptotis > Cryptotis parvus. Next base: position 18,199 of record JAJIBD010012342.1, read on the forward strand.
CCGAGATGGAGGCCGCTGGGCAGAAACCGGCAGGTGGGCGGGGGTGCAGCCGCGCCGCCCCCGGGCGACCTGCGGCCCAGGGCCAGGATCCGGGCGTGGGGGCAACCGTGAGGGCGCTCGGGGTGAGGCAGCCAGACGCGGCCCACCTTCAGAGGAGAACACCTCTCGTTGTCGCATCCTCTGATCACACACACCGACCCCAGCTGATTCGGGGCTCACTGGGCATCCCTGCTCGCCCTCGGGAGAGCAGGGAGGAGCCTGGCCTGAGCCCCAGGAAGCCCCTTGACATCTCGGTGCTGCCTCTGCGGGTGAGCAGGCTCGCTGCCCCCTCGAGAGCCCGCTCGGCCAGGGTGGGGGAGACCCCGCAGCTGTGGGGCCAGGTTGCGCCTCAGCAGCCGGGCCATTCTCAGGGGCAGGGGCTTCTGGTGGGGCCTTCTAGGCCCCGGTCTCCGCCCCTGAGTGCAGCTATGGCGTCAAGGAGAGGGGGTCCGGGGTGCTCTGAGACTGCACTGCGTCCCAGCTCCCCGGGAGCGTTGCTGCTGTTGCTGTCCAGCTGCCGACGCCCAGACTCTGGTCCTGTGGCCGCCAGCGCGCCGCGCTGACCATCTCTGCTTCCTCCTGGCTCTGCTGCTCCTTCCTCGCCTGCTTGCTCGCACTGGCTGTCTGGCTAGGATTCCCTCCTCCCTCCCGCCAGAAGCGGCTGTGGCCCCCTAGGGCCTCCGCTGGTCCCGGGGAGGCTAGCTGGGGGCGGGCACCTCTCCGTCCGTCCAGATTCGGGCCGGAACCCACTCCTCCTCCCTTCCTCTTGCTGCCTCAGCCGACCCCAAGCCTCAGGACTAGGCAGAGGTGAGGTCGGCGACCCCTGCAGAGGTGGGCCAGGGCGACCCCGGAGGGAGGCCTCGTGGGGAACTGTCCCCAGAGCAATTCTGCTGGCCGAGCATCAGGGCGCAGGGAGAGGTCACAGGGTTAGCCCAGGTCTGCATGCGTGGCTTTTCCCTCCACTGCTGGCCGCTGACCCCTGTCTCCTGTCCACCCGCCCTCCCACTCCCCCCCACCCCACTCTCTCCCCAGATGTGTTCTGAGCTGGATGTCCGGGACCCAGAGTCGCTGCACAGTTCCAACAGGACAGCACCCTCTCCCCTGTGCGCTGGGAAGGGAACCTTCCATTCCTCTCCCTGACCCGTGCAGCGCTAGAGCTGAGTGGGGGTAGCGGCGGGGGGAGGTGCCCGTAGTCTTAGCCTGTGAACTCTGCCTCGGGTGTTTGGTGCTGTCGCTTGGAGACTACAAGTCCCAGAATGCAACGCCTCCGGCCTCATCTCTGATAGGTCAAGTGTGGGGAAGTGGGAGGAGCCTGGTGGCGGGCTCTGCATCTTGGGATCTGTAGTTCCAGCCTCTCGCTCCGGGAGCCTGGGGACATCTTGTCAGTAGATTCATCCCTGGCAAGGATGGTGGGGCATGGGCTGCGAGAGCGTGGATGAAGGGGGACTGATCCCTCTGACACCTCTTGCTGATTGCCCTCGTGCCATCTGGGTGGGGCTGAACTGGGCAGCCCCAGGTCTGAAGAACAAGCCGGGACAGGAGGACCGAGCTGGGGACAAGCCACTGGCAGAGAGCTCTGAAGGGAGGGCCACCCCCCGGGGGCGGCGTGGGGGAGTGCATGTGCGTGTGCGCCAGGGGTTGGCATGTGATGGGCGCTGCGGGCATGTTGCTGCTTGTATGGCTGTTTAGCCTCCGACCCGCCACCGCAGAGCCGCCTGGGAAGCCCGGGGCCAGGGTGGGGAGTATGCCCTAGAGTCAGGGCATCGCTGGGTCCCCCACGAGGGACTAGGGAGTCTCAGAGACTTGCCCAAACCCAGCTGGGCCTTGCTGAGACGAAGGGCAGCCCCAGAAGTAAATAAAGCTGAGCTGTGAGAGTTGGGGTGCCATGTGCCTGCTCCTTCCGGGTCCCCAGGAGGCACTCCTGCCCTGCTCGCCCACGCAGCTCCAGGTGGCCCATGGACAGAGGCTGCCTGGCGTCCTCCCCAACCACCACTGACGTAACTCCCTGCAGCTACGCCCCCTTCCCCCGCTGAGCACTGCCAGATCCAGGCCAAGATAGAGGTGGAGAACAGGGGGAAGCTGGGATGGCAGAAAGAAGGTGACAGGTGTGGCTTGGTCTTCCCAGGGCCCGGCACTGGGCCCTGACCCTCTCCTTTGCTGCAAGCTAGGTGCAGTTCACCCGTGGGGCCCAGGGCCCAGGGAGGATAAGGCCAGGCCCCCCACTCCCATGCCTGCAAATGCCCTGTTGAGCCACAGAGGCCAAGCCAGGCAGAGCGGTTGCCCTTAGCACTAGCATCCAAGGGTGTACTTGGCTTTACCTTCCAGAGGGCCTATGCCACACGTGCCAGCAGGGGCTGCTCTGAGCACTTGCCAGCTTCTGTCCTGGGGGAGGAGCGGCTGCCGAAAAGATTCTAAGACTGGATTTGTTCCCTGGTCACTGGTGAGATGGGGCTGAGCCTTGACAGACAGTTCTCCCTCCCCAGCTTTTCTTTCACTTGCAGTAAGTCTTGGCAGGGTCAAGAGCCCCTAACCCCCAAGCCCAAGGCTCTCCTGCCTCTCCCCAGGCTTCAGCCCCCGTCAGGCGAGGGCTACCGTGGGAACCATTAGGGTGGAGGTTCCAGAAACCAGGGCCTGGGAGGTGAAAGAATAATAAACTGGGCCCCCTTGCCTCCACTGGGTGCCTGGTCCCAAAGCTGCTATACACACAACCAGTGACGCTGGGGTGGGGTTGGGGGCCTCGGGTCAGCAGGGCTCAGTCCTAGCCACCCCCTCTCCCCCCCACAATACCACCACACAGTTCCTGAGGCTGGAGAGAAGCCAGGGGAGAGGAGAGGCGGGGCGTGGTGGGCGGAGGCCTCACTCCATCCACCACTCTCAGCTCCCCCGCCTCCAGGCATCAGACCAGATGGCCTGGCCTGGGACCGTGGCCTCAGGTTAAACAATTCCTCTCCTGCAGCTCACCTCAGGGACTCCCAGGCCACGGAACTACTATTGCGGCATTCTCAGAGCCCCCACTATGGGCCTGGGGTGCTGAGCGCAGACGGCAAGCTCCCGGCCGGGGCTGGACGCTGGCGGACACCGTGGGGAGAACCCTGCTCGTAGCTGCACACAGACACGCACTTTATTCACACGGATACAAAAGTAGATTTTTCTTCTCTCCAAATGTTCTCTGGTGCCAGGGAGACAGTTGAGCGTGTGTGGTGAGAGACCATGGGGCAGGATGGTGGCCGGGCAGGGCCGGGCTAAGTGGGATTCTCCAAGGGCCAGCAAAGGCTGGAAGGGTGGGGGGGGGAGGGCAGCAGCCCTGCCCAGGTTTTGCCCATACTGGAGGGCAACAGGGGTGAGGGGGAAGGGGACCCCAGCATCCAGAATGGTGGGAGAGATGGGCTGGGGACTCAGGCGGGGCTGCCCATGACTTCTTCCATCTCAGATCAGCTGCCAAAGCGCCCCTGGGCCACCCAGGCTTCCCGCAGGGGTGAGGCTGGGTGAGTGTCTCCTCCTCTCCATCCCTCCTTCCCACATCTCCTTCCTTGCACACTCCTCTGGGAAGGGCTGGGCTTGTTCCAGGGGCAGGTGTGTTTGGGGGGGTACACAGATGCTCACAGAGGCAGGAGGGGGGCTAAGGGCAGCCCCCCAGAGGGCGCTCACTGGGGCAGCGCCTTGAGAATCGCGTTCACTTCCTCCGCCACGGCAGTCAGGGCAAATTCAAACTGGTCCTTGGGGAGGAGTCACGGGGTTGGCAGGGACCACGGGGAGGGCTGGCCTTCTGCCCCAGGAAGGGATTCAGGGGGGAGGAGTTGGGGTCCTGGGCTGCGGGTACCCAGGGGGCGGCCAGTACCTTGGAGCGCACGAGGCCAGGCCGCTGGTCTCCGACATGCCTCGAGGGTGGCGGCGATGTCGATTTCCTTCACTCCTGGAGTTGGGGAGCAGAGCTGCTCAGGGGCGTGCAGAGAGGACAGCACCCCGAGACCTGGGACTCTGGGCAGAGCCTATGGGGGTGCTCTGTGCCTGGGGCTTCACGGACACACAGCTCACCTTTTGCCATGCGGTTGAGGACCATGTCAATGAGGATGTAGGTGCCCGGTCCGCCCTGCACCATCACTGAAACCAGAGAACAAGATGGGCTCAGCGGGACTCCCCAGGGCAGACACCGGCCTTGAGGGAGGCGCTGGGGCCGGTGGAGGGTGTGGGGGTGTCACTTGGGCACGGAGGATCCTGGCTCAGCCCTGCAGGAGGGAGATGACTGGCCTTCTCCAGGCCTCAGCCCTACAGACCTGCAGCAGAGGGAAATACTTCTCGCCAGGCTTGCCCCCTGGGAGGGCGAGGCAGGAAACAGGCGGGAAGCAGAGGGGTCCCGGCCTATGCCCCGGGAGGGGGAACAGAGAGAAGGATCAGGGGAGCCCGCTCCGTCCAGGGCCTCTCTTCCACCCAGCCCCTGCCCACGCACCTGCAGTGCACAATGATGGGACAGGAGCGGCCCCGGTAGCACTTGTTCACTTTCCTGGAAGAGGAAATGGGGGTGAGGGCCAGGGGTTACGCTGACACACGCTGGGCCCTGCACTGGGGAAGCAGAGGTGGGGAGGGCTGCGGCGGGAAGGGCAGGGACAAACTTACCAGTGAGCCGGGCACCCAGTTGTCTGGCCACTCTGCTCTGACCTCTCTGGGCCTCAGTTTTCTTTTTTTTGCTTTTTGGGTCACACCCGGCAATGCTCAGGGGTTTCTCCCGGCTCTGCACTCAGGAATTACTCCCTGGCGGTGCTCGGGGGACCATATGGGATGCCGGGGATCAGACCCAGGCCAGCATGGGCCGGCCGTGTGCAAGGCAAACGCCCTACCCGCTGGGCCATCGCTCTGGCCCAGGGCCTCAGTTTCCTTATCTGCCCAGTGGGCAGTGATCACAGTCCCCTTCCACCACGATGGGAGAGAACGCAGGGATGGAGCAGGCTGCCAGGGCTGGCCGGGATACTCCGTGAAGGGCACAACTGTCCCCAGCGTGTCGCCCTACCTACCAGCCACTGCTGCTGGGGCCCAGGAGGACGGTGGCTTCCCTGGCGGCCTCCTGGGCAGGCTTTCGCCACACTCCTGCTCTAAGTGTGGTTGATTCGAGGCCTGGGCATTGCTTTATTTCTAGGCCATACCCAGTGATGCCCCAGGCTCTGTACTCAGGGATCACTCGTCAAGGTGCTCAGGGGACCATCAGGGATGCCGGGGATTGAACCTGGGTCAGCTGCATGCAAGGCAAATGCCGTACCCACAAATGTCCTATCACTCTGGGCCCTGGACATTGCTTTAGAAGCTTCAGGGCCCTGTGTGTGTGTGTGTGTGTGTGTGTGTGTGTGTGTGTGTGTGCGTGCGTGCACTGTGGCTAGGGGCTCGCCCTGCTTGCACAGACCCCAGGTTTGACTCCCCTGTCCTCCCGCACCTTGTAACCTCCCTACTGTTTGGGGTGCAGTCCTGGAGGCCCCCTGGGCCCTCTGAGCCCCCTCAAAAATAAAGAAAAGAGGCCACTGTGCTGAGGCTCAAGCCCCCTCCTCAACTCTGTTCCATGCCTCCTTGGGACACTGAGAGACCCCAGGCCAGCTGCTGGGGGCGGAGGGGCAGGAGGCTTCTCAGCCAGCTTCCTGGGAGGAGGAAGGTCCCCGTGTTCGGGCGGGCCTGGCTGTGCTTCTCCAGCCCTTTCCCTCCTGCCCCTGCTCCCTCACAGTGCCCCCAAATGCAGGGATGGGGAGACCCAGAGGGTCTGAATCTGGAATCAAGGAAGGCTGCAGAGGACGGTGGAAGGAGGGGGGGGCTAGAGGAAGAGACAGAAGGGAGGAGGGTGGGAGAGAAGGAAGGAAGGGAAAGAGAATGGAAGACAGGGGAGCGATAAAAACAGGGAAAGGGGGCTGGAGCCATAGTCCAGCAGGAAGGACGTTTGCCTTGCATGTGACCGACCCAGGTTCCATCCCCGGCATTCCATATGCCAAGGGTAATTCCTGAGTGGGGGAAGGGAGGGGGCCCGGAAGGCAGAGAGGAGCTAGAAATAAGGCCAGCGCTTTGGGGTGGGCGGGTGGGGGGCACGGACGGGGAGGGGAGGGGATGGGGGAAGCGAGGCGGGGCTGGAGAGGAACGAGAGCAGGAGTGGCCAGACGCCCCCAGCAGAGGGCGCAGCGACCACGGTGGCGGTGGAGAGGCGCGCACAGAAGGGGGTGGCAGTGCGGGTCGGGGGGGCGTTTGGGAAGGAGCTGGAGGAGGTCACAGGTCCCGGGAAGGCTTGGAGGGCTGGAAGGTCAGCTGTGGGTGGGGACACCCTGCGGAAGCCGCCCAGCCAGCAGCCTCACCTGCGGAAGTCCAGCAGGGGCCGGGTGGACGCCGGGGTGCCCTCTGCCGGCCAGCTGAGGAAGTGGAACTGCGTGAGCGTGCGCGTCTCCTGGGTCTGCACGTTCTTCAGGTAGAAGCCCGCACCAGAAAGTCCTCGCACCAAATGTGCTCCGACACCAGGTTCACCTGCAACGTGGGCCCGGCCGAATCCTCCCAGCCTCCCAGCCAGTACCAGGTCCACATACTCCCGCTCCACTGGCCCCACGGACCCCCCAAGGCCGCCCTGTCTGGCTTACATGTAACTCAAGGCAGCGGGTGGCTAATGAACTAGCCTTGCAAACTTCCAGGGTCGAAACTGCTTTTTCTCCCTGAAGTCTAGATGCTTCTGTTCTCAATCTTTTATGAAATGCTGCAGTGTTTCTATTTGACTTTTCAGGTGTGCGCTTCACCATTTTATTGGGGCGGAGCGCTCATCTCTCCAGCTCATCTGCCTAGACTTTCTTGCCTCCACTTTGGTGGTTTTAGAATTTAATTTTATATTTGACCACACCTGCGGGTGCTCCGGGGCCTGGGACCTTATTTGAGGCTGGGATTCACTGCCCCGTGGAAGCTTCAGCCCCAAGCAGGGCAAGTGCCCTTAATCCTGGGCTCTCCCGCCCCAGCCTTGCATTTCTGCACGTTGGAGGGGGCCCAACAAGCACTTTCGTCGCCCAGGAGCGCGCACACCCACATGCGCATGCGCAGCGTGTATGTGAACACAGACGCACTGTGGGGTGTCATCCATAACCATCTGGGTTTGCCTCGGTGTCCCCAGTCCCGCTCCACCCCTCTGCGGGGTCCTGCTGACCTCGTACACGTGGTAGAGGGAGGAGCCTTCATCCGGCCAGTAGCGGTCACACTGTTTGACACCGTCCTCCACCAGGGGCGTGAGCATGACGATGACGCTGCAGCCGCTCTCCCACACCATCTGGGGACCGACAGCTAGGTCGGAGCTGGGCAGCCCGCGGGGCTCCGCCGAAGCCCCCACCCCCACACGTGGCGCACCTGCCAGAAGTCAGCGATGGTGTGCGACAGGGGGCCCTGCGTGGCGATGTAGGCCGGCATCCGGGGGGTCGTGCTCGATCTGGGGGCAGCGAAAGTGAGAGATCCAACACCCAGGGGTGGGGCCAGGGCCCACAGAATACCTCCTTCTCCCTGGATGGGGTGACCTCGGGAATGGAGTTGGGGGGGTGTCTCTGGGACCACTCACGATGGGGCTGGCATTGATGTAATCGCCTCCGGGAAGGGCTCCCCTCCACCTTCAACTTGACGCGAGCGTGGTCATCTGCGCACAACCTTGGGTCACCGGATCCCGCCGCGGACAGCCCCGCAACGGGGACACAGTTCCCCCATTGCGCCCTGCAGTCTTCCAAGCTTGGGGGTGGGGCGCCAGCGCTTACTCACAGGGCAGGTAGTCGGGTGGCGATTCTTTTGGCGTTGCCCTCGCCCTGAGCCGTGGCGCAGGCGTTGGGCTCGGCTTGGTAGGCGCACAGCGCTTGCCATTCCTTGGCCAGGCGGTCCCGGTTACGCAGATGATCCTCCATGTAGGCCTGCGGGGACCCCACGCCTGGCTCGGCGGCTGCCCGCGGCCCGGCCTCTCTCCCCCAGTCCTCCCTCGCCCTGGACCAGCCCTGACCAGAATCATGTGGCCCGTGGAGATGTCCATGTTGGCTTGCGCCGGCTCCTCGCACCACCGACGGCGTGCTGCTGTGCGAGCTGGGGCTGGCCTGGGCCGCGCCGCTGAACTGCGAGGACACGCTGCTGACGCGGGAGGGCTCGGGCGGCCGCTCGGGTGGACCCTCGGCCCGCGGAACAGGGACTTGGTGGCCATGTGCTGGCGGCATAGATCCTTGGGGGAGGTGCGAAGGGGGTGGGTTGCATCCCAGGCACTCCTGAAGCACCCCAGGAGTGCCTTGGGGCCACTCTGCCCCCGAATTCATTTCAAAGCACCCCCTCTCTGCAGTACCGACTTTCTTTTTTGGGTCGGGTGGGGGATATTTGGGGATACCAGTGATCACTTGATCACTTGAATCCCGTTATTCATCGATTTGCTCCAGCGGGCGCCAGTAACATTTCCATTGGACCCTACCACGTGCCAATGTAGCCCAATGGCATCTGGTTGATACCAGTGATAGCCAGACTTATTCCCGGCTCTGTGCTCAGGGATCACTCCTGGCTTGTACAGTGTTGCGATCAAACTGTGGAGAGTTTTATTTTATTCATTCATTTATTTATGGTGTTTTGGGTCACACCCAGTGATGCTCAGGGGTTACTCCTGGCTCTGCACTCAGGAATTACTCCTGGCGGTGCTCGGGGGACCATACAGGATGCTGGGGATCGAACCCAGGTTGGTTGTGTGCAAAGGAAATGCCCCTCCCCTGTCCTTTTAGGCAGTGGTCGGCGTGCTGGGTGCCTGGCTGTCTCCAGCAATGGAGGGAGAACCCCGAAGCACCCAGAGCCAGAGCAGTGGAAAGAACCGTCACAATGCCCTGACCTGTGTGCGATTCTCCCCTTAACTTGCCCTGACAACTCCCGAATTGGCTGCAGTCTCGCCTGGGGGGAGCCTCCAACACCCCTAATCAAGGCCCCCACCTTCTAGTCCCCAAATCCCACCATTGTGAGCTTGCGTACCTGGTATTCAAAGGTGGTGTCCCCCTGGGCCCCCTCAGGGCCCAGGGCTGCCATGCGCTCCTTGTCTCGCTGCCTGGCATGGTGCCGCATGCATAGAGCCACGGCCAGAGCCACCAGCAGCCCAGCCACACCCGCTAGGGCCACCAGCGTGAGAAGTACGGAGCGCAGGGGGAGAGGAGCTGTGGGCGGTCCGGGAAGGACAGCAGCCGCCTCCCCCTCTGTGGGAACAAGGTCAGACTCAGGAGGGGGTGGGCCGGGGAGGGGAGGCGTCCCTCAGGCTGGTCCCATGCCACACTCCCTGCCAAAGCACCCACGTGGGTGAATGAAGGACCGAGCCGTGGAAGCACATGCAAAGGGGATGCACGTTGTTGCAAGGGACCTAGGTAACTCCACTGCAACGCGGGAGGCTTCGTGGGGTCGTATTTAAAAATAGGCATAAAAATAAAATTAAAATAGGCATAGAGGCGTGTAGGCAGAACCAAAGGAATCACGAGTGTGGGAAGCAGTTTGAATTCCACGCCAGGAATCACGCGGTTGCGCTGCTGAAAAAGAGGAGCTAACTGGTTCCCTCTGCTGGTTAGAAGAACAACTGCAGGGAAGAGGAAGGGTCGCCTTAGCCAAGCGGGGGCGCCGGCTGGGTACAGGAGTTTCTAGTGTCTGTTCCCGGGCCAAGCGTAACCCCATCTCCCCAGGGCCGTGACAGCCTTCAGGGAGTTTGATTCTCCAGTGCACGCATACCTGCCCCACTCCTGTCTGCAAGATCTGCAGCCCTGTCTGCCCTTCCAGCTCCGACTTCACCAGCCCTGCGGGGGGACAGAGATCAGGCTCTCACCAGCCTGGGAGGTCTCTCCCCAGGTTGGTCATGCCAGGTGGCAGGCAGGGCCCATAGAGGTGGGGCAGAGCTCAAGGGTGGCAGCGGAGCCTGGGGAATCTCCGTGTGGGGATGGGGCTGGGACTTGGTGATATTTACCAGCTCGTTGGGTGACGTCGGCCAGAGTCAGGTTCTGTTCGTTGTGCCGGATGCGGAAGGTGAGAGCTGGTCCCACCACGCTGTGAACAGAAGGAGCTAGTTCCAGCTGGGCCCAGGCTCTGGCCTGGCCTGCCGCAGTCCCAGGCAGGGCAGAAACCAACCAGCCATCCCCACCGAGTCACCAGAGCCAGGGAGGGGATGCAGAGGCCAGGAGAATCTCCGGCCCAGCCTGACCCGTCCAACTCCCACCCCTGTGCCCGTCCAGCCCCGCCCCGCTCCCAACCTGATGTTGATGAAGTGGCTGGGAGCCAAGTGCACGTGCTCCGCCAGGATCTCCAATAGCTTCACCCCTGCAGCCAGACTCAGGGGCCTGCAGAGGGGACGGGGGAGGGGTCCTTGATCACTTTCAGGAAACACGGCACTGCCGGCACTCGGCAACAACGCACCCCACCTGGAGTTGCTCCATTCTAGATTTTCTTTTTGGGCCACACCTGGCAATGCTCAGGGGTTACTCCTGTCTCTGCACTCAGGAATTACTCCTGGCGGTGCTCAGGGGACCATATGGGATGCCGGGATCGAACCCTGGTTGGCCACGTGTAAGGCAAATGCCCTCCCTGCTGTGCTGTCATTCCGCCCCACATCTGGATTCTGCTCTCTGCTTCTGCCCAGGTGGCCCTGGCGCCCTTACTTCTGATTGGTGACGATGTAGCCATACTCCTCGGCAGAGGTCCGCACCGGCGGCTGCCCTCCCTCTGGGCCCAGTGGACTTTTCTTCTCCAGCAGGACAGGCGTAGCAGGGAAGGCAGCAGCTGTGGAGGGCTCGGAGGACCCAGCGGTCACTGCTTGCTGGGCTCTGGCATTGGAGTATCCCGCTAAGGAGGGTGTGGGGATGGGGGCTCTGCCGCACCTGCACCCTTCAGCTGCTCCTCCATTGTCTGTTTGGGAGACAGGGGAGTGGGGGGGTGTCTGCGCAGTGGGGGGCTGAAGGGGAAGGGGGCTCCCAAGATCTCAGAACCTGCTCCTCTCTCTGCTCTCGGGGCCCTGGGTACTGCTGGCGCGGAGAGGATGCCCAGAAATAGGTGCCAGTGGGTGGATGAAGTGATGGAGGTTTCCAGAGTGGCCCCCGGTCAGTATGTTTATGCTCGGGGTATGGCTGGAGGGCAGAACCTCGGAGGGGGGAAACTGAGGTTGGCGTTGGGTGTTTTGGGTATTTTTTTCTGTCTTTTTTGGGTCACACTTAGGAAGGCCCAGGGGTTACTCCTGGCTCTGCACTCAGGAATTACTCCTGAGGTGCTTGGGGATGCCGGGATCTAACACAAGTCAGCCGCGTGCAATGCGAATGCCCTCCCCGCTGTGCTGTTGCTCCAGACCACGGGGTTGGGTGTTTTGTGGCCACACCTGGCAGTGTTCAGGGGCTACTCCTGGCTCAGCACTTGAAAGTGACTCCTGGTGCTGCTCAGAGGAGCCTGGGATGGGCCGCGGGCCTCCAGCATGAGAAGATGCGCTGGTCCCCTGGGCCCGCACCCAGCCCAGGCAGGGGCTTTTAGATGTCTGCTTAGCCTCAATGTCTATGACCTCTCACACACGAGACAGAGAAAGTTCCTGCAGCTCCAGGGCCCAGCCTAGGGTCAGCTCATCTGCCCCCCACCCCTTCCCTAGGGAGCGAGACCAGGGTCTGATGTGGGGAAAAACAGGCACTAGAAAATTCCAGCTTTTGGCCCCGGCCCTGCTCCCGAGAGTGACCCTTCACCTGGGGTCCCCCCAAACCAGAAGCTAGAGCATGGAGGTGCTGGGACCTGATTCTGAAGCTCACGTTTCAGCAAGGGGAATCCAGCGTTGGCACAGCTGGCGAGTGGCAAAAGAGAGAGTCTGGGAGTTCGACCCCTGGCCATGCCCACACGTGCCAAGCGCAGTCCTCACAGCTGCCCGGGACGCCCGCCGGCAGCCAGGTGGGTATGCCGCCTCGGGCACACAGTCACAAGGCGTTGTACCTCCACCCCCCACCTGGCACTGCCACTGAGGGAATATGTGAGCAGCCCCAACTGTAGTCTGACCCTGTGAATCACCCCTGCCTCCCCTGAACTCGGAAAGGAGGGGCATTGGGGGGCATTGGGGGGCGGGCACTCACTGAACTCGGAAAGGGAGGGGGCATTGGGGGGCATTGGGGGCATTGGGGGCGGGCACTCACTGAACTCGGAAAGGGAGGGGCATTGGGGGGGCATTGGGGGCGGGCACTCACTTTCCTGATGTCAGCGCCAGCATTTACAGGCCCTCCTGCAGAGACAGGAGAGATGTGCATTGGAGCTAGGTCCACCGAGCCCCCTGGCTAGAGCCCCCTCCCTCCAGGGCGATCAAGTCCATACCTCTGAGCCCATCCTAAACCCAGTCCCAGATCTCTGAGCTCCTGCCTTGTCACTCACCGTCTTGTTGTTGTTGTTGCTTTTTTGGGTCGCACTCGGCCATGCTCAGGGGTTATTCCTGGCTCTACACTCAGGATTTACTCAGGATTTACTCCAGGCAGTGCTTGGGGACCATATGGGTTGCCGGGGACTCGAACCCTGGTCAGCCGCGTGCAAGGCAAACGCCCTGCCCCCTGTGTTATGGCTCCAGCCACATCACTCACCGTTTTTTTTCTTTTTTCTTTTTTGGATCACACCCGGCAATGCTCAGGGGTTTCTCCTGGCTCTGCACTCAGGAATTACTCCCTGGCGGTGCTCGGGGACCATATGGGATGCCGGGATCGAACCCGGGCCGGCATGGGCCGGCCCTGCAAGGCAAACGCCCTACCCGCTGGGCTATCGCCTCCGGCCCAACTCACCGCTTTAACTCCTGTTCTGCCCTATGCCATGGACCACTCTGGGTTGAAGGTGGGGCTCCAGCCTTGTGAACCAACATCCTAGTCCTCCAAGCCCGCCCATTTTCTCCCTGTCCCGCCCATTGTGGGCGTCTCCTTGGATAGACCACACCCCTTAGATAATTGCTCCTCCCCTGGAATAGGCCACGCCCCCATTCCTTTCTGCTTAGCATCTTACCCCAAGCCCACGCCCGCTTATTCCGCTTTCTGCCTCTTTGCAACTTGGCCCATCTCCAGCTCTCACCTGTCAGCTCACCAGGAACAGGAGGTCTCAAAGATCTCCCCCTCTTGATCCTGACTCCGACCCTTCGCTTTCTGGGCAGCAAGAAGCTGCCCCGTGCAGCTGGTGGTTGCCCGACAGCCACTCACCAGGCTTCTGGCCCAGGCCCCTGGGCAGCAGCTGCAGGAGCGTGGAGAGGGTGGATAGCTGCTCGGTGCTCAGCTGCCTCAGCTCCACGCCATAGCCTGCCAGCAGGGGTGGCCAGTCTCTGCCGGGTGCTGTCTGCTGGGAGGCAGGCAGACTCAGGACAGGAGAGGGTGGGGGAGGTGTCATGCATTGGGAGGGGGCCAGGATGAGAGCTGGGGTGAGTGGGGGTCACTGAAGGATCATTTGGGTTTGGGGGCTGCCCCCAGTGGTGCTCGGGGCTTACTCCTGACGATGCTCAGGGGAACCCTATGGGGTGCCAGGGATCCATTCAGGACAGGCAAGTGCCTTAACCAATCCTGTAACTCTGAGCTCCTGCCCTCAGAGTTTCTCTTCTTTTTTTTTTTTTTTGCTTTTTTGGGTCACACCCGGCGATGCTCAGGGGTTACTCCTGGCTCTGCACTCAGGAATCACCCCTGGCGGTGCTCGGGGACCATATGGGATGCCGGGGATCGAACCCGGGCGGACATGGGCCGCCGCGTGCAAGGCAAACGCCCTATCCGCTGGGCTATCGCCTCCGCCCCTCAGAGTTTCTCTTCTGATGCTGGGTCCTTCTGACTCTTACCATTTCTTGGGGAAAAGTCCTCCCTGGGGCTGAGACCAAATTTCCAATGAACCCCCTATGGGAAGCCGAGGGGTCACCTCCACCCGCTGCACCCCACTGCTGCCCTCTGCCCGCAGCAATCATGGGGGGTCGGGAGACTAGGGGTCATGAGCTGAATGATTCCAATAAACAAGTGCGTGGGCAATCAGGAGGGGACCCGCCCAGCAGCCCCCCACGGGGAGGGGGGGTACCTGGGTTCTCGGCTGCGGGAGGGGGCTTCTCCCTGAGACCCTCTGGGCCTTCCTCCTCATAGCCCTCTGGGGAGTCCTCTGCCAGGCTGCTGCCCCCGCACCCCCTGGCCCTGGCTGCCTGGGTGCCTTGGCCCTGCCAGGCATGGGCCGGTCCTGAGTCAGGTACAGCTGCCCGGAGTCCTGGAAAAGCTGCGCAGGTGAAGGCCCTGGGGGATCCCCATAGGAACGAGCCCCGAATATGCCCTTGGGGGCAGTTCTGCTGAAGAGCGCGGGGGCTCAGCCTTGGGCAGGGGGCCAACACCCGGGGAGCTCTCTGCAGCCTGGCCGCCATCGCGGGAGGCGAACTGTGGGAAAGCAGAGATCAGGGTCAGAGCAGGGGTCAGGGTTGGGGGCTCGCCGCAGGGGGTGGGGGCCGAATCTCAGGCTCACCTGATGGAACAGGTAGGGCTGCAGAAGGGCAGGCTCATAACTCAGGGCAGGGTGCGGGGGCTGCGGAGGCAGCAGTAGGTGCTCCAAGAGAGGAGGCAGCATCTCAGCGGGCAAAGGGGCGAGGGGGACCCGGCTCCAGCGCCATCCCCACCCGCTGGAGGAGGAAGCCTGTGACGGGCAGCAGCGGCAGAGCCCGTGGGGCGGCGGCGGGCACGAGCAGCTCCGCGGCAGGACCTGGTCTCCGGGGCACCAAGCCAGATCTGCCAGGAGGAAGCAAAGTGCGTGCGTGCATGGATGCGTGTGTGCGCGCGCGTGGCGCGTGCACAGGCCCAGGGTGGGCTGCCTGTGGCAGAACCTCTGAGGCCCAGAGACAGGCCCAGCTGCTTGGAGTCCGCCTGGGAGACGTCAGCCTCCAGCAGCGGCGCCATAGAGCAGGCCTGGGTCTCTGCACCACAGCTGCTGAGGTAGGGCAGCAGGCAGGGAGGGGGAAGGCCCGCCAAGGCGGGAGCAGGGCAGGGCGCCGGACATCTCTAGCTGAGCTGCGACCACAGCACACCCCCACACCGTGGCCGCCAGGACCGTGTTCCACCGTCCAACAAGGAACCTTTGCCTATACACACTTTCCTCCTTCTTCCTCCTCCAAGCCCTAGGATCCTCATGGACTTATTCTTAGAATAATACATCAGTGATTTGTTTTTTGTGTTTGGGTCATGCCCAGGTATGCTCATTGGTTACTCCTGGCTCTGTGCTCAGGAATCACTCTTGGTGGGGCTATTTAGTCCCTATTTAGTCCCTATTAGCTATTTAGTCCCTATTTAGCCCGGGACTAAATAGGATGCTAGGGGTGGGTCACCAGTCGGCCATGGGCAAGGCAACGCCCCACCCGCTGTACTATCTCTCCATCCCTAAATCAACATTTTTTTTTTCCTTTTTGGGTCACACTTGGCTATGCTCAGGGGTTACTCCTGGCTCTGCACTGAGGAAGCACTCCTGGCAGTGCTCGGGGGCCACAGGGGATGTTAGGGATCAAACTCCGGTGGGTTGCGTGCAAGGAGAGCAAGCACACGACAGCGGGTCATGCCCTCCCACTGTACTATTGCTCCTGCCCCTAAGTCAACAGGTTTATTTATTTATTTATTTTTTGCTTTTTGGGTCACACCCGGCAATGCTCAGGGGCTACTCCTGGCTCTGCACTCAGGAATTACTCCTGGTGGTGCTCGGGGGACCATATGGGATGCCGGGATCGAACCTGTGCAAGGCAAACGCCCTACCCGCAGGGCTATCGCCTCCGGCCCCAAGTCAACAGTTTTTAAAAATCATAAGTCTCCTATGTCAAGGTTTTCTGGGATTCTTAATTTTTAAAAAATTTTTTCAAATACCCATTGGCCCTGGGGTTAAGTTAGCCCGGGGGCATGTCACATAACTGCTGTCAAACCCCTGTGACCTTTGAGCCAGTCTTCTGACCTTGACATCCCTTTCTCTCCCACCTTTGCACCCCAGGAAGCCCATGGTCCCACCAGCCTGGCAGGAAGCTGATTGAAAATGTGTTTACCTGTCCCGCTGGCGGGATTCTGAGGGTGTAGCCGGGGAATACGCTCCATTTCCTGGGAGATCACGTGCTGGGTGAGGGCATCATGCCAGGACAGTCCTGCCAGGAGACCGGAAAGAGGCAGAGGGTTGGAATAGAACTTACCAGGATCTAGTCAATGGGGCCAGTGGCATGGGTCTGGAGAGCCACTGGACACGTCACTTCCTGTCAATGGGTAAGTGAACACACCCACAGGGGGTCAGAGTGGACGTCAGTCCCTCACTGCAGACTGTGTGACTCTGGGGCAGCTGCTGAGCAAGACTCGGTGCTTTCCTCTGCAGTGTGGGGGTCCGCTTCCTCTTGGTAGGAGCCAGAGACAGGATACAGATGATATAGGGCAGGGCGCTTTTCTTGCACACCGTCAACCGGGATCCATCTCCAGTGCTACACACACACATTCACACATATGTATACAACACACATACACACATGTATATATGTATATATATGTATATGTATATATATATATATATATATATATATGTATCACTTCACTTGTCACTTGTCTTCCCGTTCATCATCGATTTGCTCGAGCGGTCACCAGTAACATCTCCATATGTCCTGTCTCATGCTAGTCGAGCCCAAGAGCATCTGCTTGCTCCAGGAACATAAAGAGCCTCAAACCATTCCATCAGGTCATGGGAATGAGGTATATAATTGTTACTGGTATTTGGCATATCAAATACGACACGGGTAGCTTGCCAGCCTCTGCCGTCGAAAGTGGCATACTCTTGTAGTCACCTCTCTCTCTCTTCTCTCTCTCTCTATATATATATATATATCTATATATATGTATATATATTTATATATATATAAATCTTGGGTCCCCACCTGGTGGTGCTAAGGGCTTATTTCTGGCTCTGTAGTCAGGGACCACTTTTGTGGGACTTGGAGGACTCTGTGGGTGTAGGGATCAGACTAGGGCTGTCTGCATGTAAGGCAAGCACCTTACCCACTGTACTGTTTCCGGCCCCCTAGGAGCTCTTTCTGCATATACTACCCCAAGTTGATGTGTTCAGAGTTTGCAGCATCTCCACCAACCTGGTCACTCAGGCAATGACACCTCCTCAATGTCTTTGCTCAAATCTTGGTCTCAGTAAGATCTCTCTCTCTCTCTTTTTTAAGTAAAACTGATTTTATTAAGGAGGTTTTAGGACGGGGAAGGAGGAGGGAAAGTGATAGAGAGAGTACACATCTCAAGAGGGAGATGTACCGGGGCCGATAGTCCAGCAGGTAGGGCATTTGCCTTGCATGCGGCTGGCCTGTGCCGGCACGGGTTCGATCCCCGGCATCCCATATGGTCCCCTGAGTACTGCCAGGAGTGATTCCTGAGTGCAGAGCCAGGAGTAACCCCTGAGCATCGCCGGGTGTGACCCAAAAAAGAAAAAAAAAAGAGGGGAGATGTGGGCTGCTCCAGAGGCTGAGAGTGAGCAAGCCAATAGGTCTCTCTTAACCACTTGATTCAGCATCACGGGCTCTTCTCCCACTATCCCTTTGTCCTGATAAATTATTTGTCTGTGCCCCTCCACCCAGGGCACCTATCACTTTCTAGAATTCTACATGTTTTCCAGCTGATTAGTATCGCTTGTATCACTTGTCTTCCCGATAGTCATCGATTTGCTCGAGCGGGCACCATGTCTCCATTCGTTGGGAATGAGGCCCATTACTGCTACTGTTTTTGGCATATCAAATACACCACAGGTAGCTTGCCAGGTTAATCCCTTCCGATTCCCTGATATATTCAAGGCACTTCATATTGCTCAATGCATATGGAAATACTTAGGAAATACTTCTCTCTCTCTCTCTCTCTCTCTCTCTCTCTCTTTTGGCTTTTGGGTCACACCCGGCAATGCTCAGGGGGTTACTCCTGGCTCTGCACTCAGGCATTACTCCTGGCAGTGCTCAGGGGACCATTTGGGATGCTGGGGTTGAACTCGGGTCAGTCATGTGTGTAAGGCAAATGCCCTACCCACTGTACTATTACTCCGGCCCCATTACTTCTTTTACTTTGGGGGGAGGAGAGCACACCCAGCAGTTCTCTGGGTTTGCTCCTGGTTCTGCATTCAGGGATCATTCCTGGCAGTTCACATGGTACCATAGAGGGTAATGGGGGATCAAACCCCGGTAGGCTGTGTGCAAGGCAAGCACCCTACCCATTGTACTAATCCTCCGGCCGTGTAGTAATTCTTTTTTTCTGTAGTAAATACTTTTATTTATTTACTTTTTGTTTTTGGGGTCAGTATCCAGCTATGTTCAGGGGTTACTCCTGGTTCTGCACTCAGGAATTACTCTTGGCGGTGCTTGGGGACCATAGGGGATGCCAAGGATTGAACCCAGGCCAGTCACATGCAAGGCAAACGCCCTCCCCACTGGACTATCACTCCACCCATTTAACTACTTCTTTAATGAGTGAACTGGATGAGAGGGGTGTTCTGTCAACTGAGAACTCCAAAGTTTATAGATCTGGAGTGCTCAGATGAAAGGGCTGGCAATAAAGAGACAGATGCTGGTCTTTACAGTGGCTTCTCGAAGCCTCTGAAACCTTCCAGAAAGTCTGTTGAACAGTCCATCTCAAGGGTTCCATCCCTACTCCTGTCTGCCCCCTTCTCCAGCAATGTCTGGGCAGGGAAAGCTCCAGAAGCGGGTGTGACTGGCACTCTCTTTGACAAGGACTCATGAACCCAGGGGCCATCCCCACTCCCCACCTTTATCTGCCCAGCCTTAGCACCCATCTTAGTGGCCTTGGCTCTTACCTTGGGACATGAGCTGTCGCAGCACACCTTGTAAGCGCTGAAGGACGGGAGAGGTGACTTGCAAAAGGGGCCGGACCTGGCCCACGCCCACCTGGCATTGCCCAAACAAGCCATCTAGGAGCATGAGAGTAGTATCAGCAAGCAGGTGGTGTGGGCAGGAGGCTGCCCCGGATCTGGGTAGCAGGGGCCCAGTGTGTGCCCAGTGTGAGGCCCACCCCCTCCTCCGGCTCCTCCCTCCCCTTCTTCCCCAAGCCCAGCGCCCCTCCTTTGGTTGAATCCACCCCCTCCTACCTATGGGGGGCCTCACCACCCTGAATGCAGACTTCTGAGGTGAGAGCAGAGTCTGCGGTCGAACAGACAACCTGCAGAGGGATGGTGAGAGGCTTGGCCATGCCCGGCACACTCCAGGGGAGACAGGCGAGAGGTGTGGGAGCAGAAAGGTCTATTCTCATTCTCTCCTGGCTCTGCTCAGGGTTGATTCCTGGGTCTGGGCTCAGAGACCACTCAAGGAGGTGCTTGGGGGATTGTGTGTGGTGCTGAGGATTGAGCCTGGGATGACCTCACGCACAGCACATGCCTTACCACTACACCAGCTCTCCAGCCCCCAGACCCCCATCCTTTTGTTCTAGGGCTTTAAACTAGAAGTAGAAAGAGGCCTAAAATGCCTCCACTCTTCAGTGCCAGGGATTGAGCCCAGGGTCTCGCACATGCAAGGAAGATGTTCTGTTACTGAGCTGCATGCCTGGCTCTGAAAACCTAGATGCTGTAAAGCAGGAAGCACGGATCTGAGTCTAGACGGGGTGAGGAGCTGTTATTATGACTCCTTTCTTACAAGTCTGTTTGCCTGGGTCAGAACAATAGTAGAGCGGGAAGGTGTTTGTTTTGGACAGTGCCGACCAGGGTTCGACCCCCAGTATCCCATATGGTCACCGTCCGTCAGGAGTGATCCCTGAGCGCAGAGCCAGGAGTAACCCCCTGAGCATTGCCAGAGGTGGTTCCCAAACAACAACTGAAAGTCTGTCTACATAGCTGAGCGATGCAGGTAGTGCCTGACGCTGCATGAAGGTAGTGACGATGGAGGAGGCATATACTTCCGTGGCATTGCCATGGGGGAATTTAGGCCAAATTCGGAGGAAGGTGAAACTAGATCTCCCAAAGTACCCCACTGCAATGTCCTGGCACTCAGAGGAGATGGGATCAGTCCGTGTGGGAAAGGGCTCGTGAAGGGCGGATCAGCACTGCTAGCTCCAGCAGCGCCCCGGCCGCGGGCGCTGTCCGTGGTGCTGAACCATGAACTGGCAGCCGCGGCCCGCCCGCAGAGAAGCAAAGATGGGGGCCGGGGATGGCGGAGAGGGAGCCGAGTCCCCACCGGCCCTGAGCCCTCCGTCGCTCCAGCCGTCACGTTACCAATCCACAGCGCCACAGGAAGTGCCCAGGATTGGCTTCCAGGAGGCCCGGGGGGGTGGGTGGGGGAGGAGGGCGCCAGACGGCGAGGCTGCGCCCCTTCCCCGCCGCGCCCCCTTCCACCCTCCCCCGGCCCGTGAGTCAGCTCTGAGTGTCTCTGTCCGCTCAGATGTGAGTCAGCGCCGGGCCTGGCAGTGGGGAGGGGGCCGCGAGGGACACTTTCCCCATCACCCTTTTCTGCCCCATCCCCGCTGCTGTCTCTCTTCGCCACGCGTCCTCGGGGGTCCGATCCTCAGCAGACCGTCAGCCTCTCCAGTTTTAAAAAAGAAAGCCTGGCCGCCCTCAGTCTGCCTGATCTTGTGCTGGGAAGGCGGGGACACCCCCCCCCCCCAATACTCCGGGCCGACTCCTGCTTGGAGATGAGGCTTCCTCCCTTCCCCTGCCCCCTCCCCATCCCTCAGCACCGGTTCCCCCTTTCTTCTTGAGGCCCCAATGGTCCGGTAACCCTCCCGCTAAGCTCCTCTGCCCCGCTTGCACCCCCATTTCTCCTCCCAAACCCCCACTCTTCAGAGTCCGCTTCTCTTGGGTCCCGCCCCGTCACCCCAGCCCCACCTCCAGGCCGACGCCCCTTTCCCTCTCCAGCCGCTCTCCTCCTTCCTCGCCGTCCCCATCGCGTGCTCAGACTCCCCCAGACCGTGTCCCTCGTGACACTTCCCCCAGCCCCCATTCCGAGTTGTGCTCACAGCACCCGACTCCCCACCCCGACACCCGTTTCCTCCTGACCGTGGGCGCTAACGGCGCTGCAGCCCTCCGGGCGGCTGCTCAGCAGCAGGAGACAGAGGAGCGTTCGGAGACCCCCGGAAGCCCGGGTCCCCCGGCGGCCTCCGCGGCCGCCGCATCCTTCTGCGCTTGGCGCGCTCGCTCGCCAGCGGGAGCCGCCGCGTCTCCAGCTGCAGCCGGCGGCACCGGGGCGGGCCCCCACGGTCCCCCGCCTACTGCCGAGGCGGGGTCTCCACGCCTCTCGCGCGGCTCTGCCTAACCCTGACCGGGCTCTGACGATGCCCCCCACCCGCGGCCTCTGATGCTAATTTGCGTCATAGGTGGCGTCAGAACTTCACTTACGGGGTAAACCCACGCACCCCACCCTCCTTCCTCAAGTAGTAGGCGCCGCCCTACAATTCCCACTTGCCCTCACCCCGATTGACGCAAACTCTTCTGCACGGGCCATCGCCTTGACACCCATCTCTGCAGGACTGGGGAACGGGTTACTGTTGGGTGGGGGCTAAGAAAGATCTGAGGGTCTACAGACACCCACCCCAACCCCCAAGATGAGCAGTGCAGGTAAACGGGACCGGTATTCCCACGTGTCCAAAAGCAGCCCCGGGGAGCGACAGTGGTTAGGGTGCCCTCCAAGATCTGGCAATGCCACCAATTCGGGGTCTAACTCTGGGCCTGTTGTTTAGGTCCTGGGCGTCCAGATTTCTAGCTCTGAGAAATAAGGGTGTAGACAGAACTACCTCCCCAGGAGGTTGAGGGCGCGACTGCCCTTGAACTCCTGTGGGTTCTCAGGACAGAGCCGATTGACCTTTGATCTCCACCTAGAACCTTCTTTCTCTCCCACCGGCTCCCTCTCGCCATATTTGCCAGCCTGGTTGGACTCCTGTGCTTCTTAATACACAAGGGCAGCGATCATCCAACTGGTCTTTTGCTTCTGTTCTCGTCCCCGGTAAAGGAGTAAAATTTCTAACCACCGATCTGATCATTTAATTCTCTTGCTTTCCCGTGAGAAAATAATTTCAGAACACACAAATGAAAATATAGCAGTGGACAATAAATGCCCATAAAGTCATAGTCCAGAACGGTCACTGAGTTTGCCAGATCTTCCTTTTAGCATTTAAAGGCAAATAATAGGCATTTTTTGTGATATTATAGGATCACAACACGCGTCTCCAAGATAGGAGGGTGTTTCCCCAGAACAAACTGATCCCCAGCTAGCCACAATTGACAACTCTCTAACATTATTAACACTCAGT
>JAJIBD010012343.1:0-46464 GCA_021461705.1 Cryptotis parvus
TGAGGAATGTTGGCATTAGCCTCAGGTGGAGTTCAAATCCAGACTCTAACACTCACCAATTATGTGGCTTTGAACTGGTAGCTAAGTGTGTTAAAAACACTCGAACTTTCTGTACATTAGTCTGGGTTTTAGAAATACTTTTATAAATATGTATTCTGTTATCATAAAGTGAAGAAACACTAGGTAGTCATTCAAAGCATCCTTCTTTTGTTTACTTATGTTTAGGCTACACCCTGTGGTGTTCATGGGCTTTTCCTGACTCTGTTCATGAGTCATTCCTAGCAGTGCTCAGGGGAACCATATGTGGTACTGGGGATCAGACCGGGGGTCAACATGTAAAGGAGGTACCTAAACCTCTACGTTATGCCACTGTCACCAAAATTCATCCTATTTTGAGTGTCAGAAAATATTGAAATTGTTTTTTCAACCCTCAAACTTACTTATACTCAATGCTATTATAAAAGAATAATAATATATAATATTTATTGAGCATTTACTATGTGCATGGTATTTGGCTAATACTATATAATTCCTAGATTCTTAAACTGTAAGTATTAGACCCATGAGAAGTCATGTAAGTTCTTAGAAAGTGCTTCTAAAATAAATCGATGATTTATTGTCAGGAAGTGATTTGCATGTTTGTTTTGTATACCTCTAAACCCAAGATCTCATATTTATTTCTCTGGAGAAAAGGGGAGAAGACCAAAAAAAGTTAAAAAGCCCTGAGTAGTTCAATGTTTTTGGAAAATAATATGGACATTTCTCACAAAACTAATATTTGAGTTTCCGGAAGATCCAGCAATTATTTTTCTACCCCAGGGGCCTCAAAGCAATATTCTGAAAAAAAAATGCTCTCCTATATTCACTGCAGCACTATTTATTCATGATAACCCAAATCTGAAAAAACCTGAGTGTCCAAGAACCAGGGCTTAATGAAGAAGCTGTGGTTATAACTTGGTTATAAGAAAAAACAAAATCATGCTATTTGCCATTATATATATGGATCTGGAGAATATCAGACTGAGCAAAGTCAATTAGAAGGAAGGAGCAAATACAGAATAATCTCTCATATATGAGTTATAAAACACATACATTAGGGAATAACAAAAAGTCTATAGGCAACAAAAACTGAGAAATGATCTATAGAACTGATCTCACCAAGGATGAGGAATCGAAGGAAAGCAAGCTTGAGACATAGGTGGAGGGAAATAGATAATCTGGTGGAGGGTGTGTGTTGGAAACTGTGTGATGAACAGTATTGTAAATCAAGGTGCTTCAAATTAAAAAAAAAAGAAGTCCTGGTATAGGCAGTATTTCACTCTTGATATTATACACATTATTGTTTTATCTTTTCCCATTTTTAAGCAGATTGATAAATTGACTCTTAAAAGGCCAAGCAAAGTATGAGACCTGATAGTTCAATGAATAGGGTTCTTGCCTTGCATATTGCAAGCCTACGTTTAATCCCTGGAATCCCATATAGTCCCTCTAGTTCCATCATGATTGATCCCTGAGCATAGAGTGAGGAAAAACCCTGAGTACTGTGGTTGTGGTCCCCAAATCCCAAACAAATTAACCATGACTGCATACTCTCTAAACTTAGACTATCAACGTGCGCCCAGGCAAGATGAGTTCAAAGTTTCCTTAGAGAAGCACTGGATTTCATATTACTGAATTGTTTTGGAAGTGGTGGCTTAAAGTTCTTGCTGGTATAGTAGGTTCAGATGGGACAGAAAGTAAAGATAAAAGTCATTTGGGGTCAAATTATGTGGGGTTTAAATGCAAAGGAATGCTAGGTAATTTGCTTTTTTTCACTTTGTAAAACAGATTAATATATGTGTTTTATGTTATGATGTGGAATATACGTTTTAGTTTCTGCTGATATATTTAAACTAAATAGATGGTCAGTAAAGCATATGGCATTGTGCC
Source organism: Cryptotis parvus (assembly GCA_021461705.1). Lineage (NCBI taxonomy): Eukaryota > Metazoa > Chordata > Mammalia > Eulipotyphla > Soricidae > Cryptotis > Cryptotis parvus. The sequence goes on from JAJIBD010012343.1 coordinate 1,930, forward strand.
AGGGGCATTGTACACTCTTCACAGAGAGTAACTGTTTTCCTTATTACATGTGGAAGAGGTTTGTTTATTTAACTATTTATTTGTCAGTCTATCTATCTATCTATCTATCTATCTATCTATCTATCTATCTATCTGTCTATCTATCTGTCTATCTATCTATCTATCTGTCTATCTGTCTATCTGTCTGTCTGTCTGTCTGTCTGTCTGTCTGTCTGTCTGTCTTTCTGTCTATCTCTCTATCTCTCTCTATCTACCTATCTGTCTATCTGTCTATCTGTCTGTCTGTCTGTCTGTTTGTCTGTCTGTCTGTCTACCTATAACTGACCTTCACTTAAGAGAATTGCAGGGTTATCTAATATTCTTTGTTTTCCTCACTAAACAGTTTGAGTGACAGGCAGGTATAGCCTGGGTCTTGCCATGTGCCTGGATGCATTATCTGCTTCTCAAACATGAAATGTGTTTGTTTCAACCTGTCTTCCAGTGGTTTGTTATTTTTGTCATGTAACCTAAGGAAACTGTCATGCTAACCAGCCTAGCATGAATATGAAAAGAGATGATTTTATGTAAACCTACTTGAGTGTTGTGGATATTAAGAGAATGACAAGTCATTAAAAATGGTGTCAAATCAGTTGTGGACAAGTGAGAGTGAAAAAGAGGAGCCCCAGGGATAGTACGAGGGGAGGGCTCTTGCCTTGCATATGGTTGGCCCAGGTTCAATCCCCAGTGACCCATATAGTCCCTGTCAGGAGTAATCCCTGAGTGCAGGGCTAAGAGTAAGCCCTGACACCACCCAAGACAAACAAATAATACAATTGATAAAAAACATTTTTTATAAAATTCAAAATTTTCCCCAAGGAATTAAAACTTGTTTCACTCTAAGGTTGCCATGGACATATTTTGTGGTGTGACCCTGGGGGAAGTATGGAGTTAACCTCATCGTCCTATTTTAAAAAATAGCATAATTTGGCATGCAGTCTACATATGAAATATAAATACATATAGGTAGATTCTTTTTTTTGTTCTTGATCACCTAAAAATTGCTATATCAGATCTCTTGAATAGCCTGTGGTTGGTTTACATTTCTGAAGATAGGAAATGAGGTGAAGTATTGTGCTTTTATTTATAATGGTGACCTTTGTTATAAAGTGCCTCAGTCAGCTCCTGAAGGGGGAAGGAGTGCCCTGCCGTTGATGGCCTCTTCTATTCAATACAGGGTTTCAAATTTAGAACTTTGCTGGTTTAGAAACAATGAATTATTTATGCAGTATCAGGCTCTTTAAGCCCTGTTTATGACAGGATGGGTTTTTGCCAATCTCAGTTGAAATGGTCTAAATAATTTATCTTGTATTCCTTCAATGTACAATACATTCTGAATCCCAAGAAATGTTAAGTAAGTTTTATTTTCTTCTCAGCTCTGCTGAGGTCAGAGAGGTTAAGATCTTAGTCTTTGAACATTTTTTGGTCCCTCATCTTTTGTCAGGTTGCTTGTTTTTTTTCTTTTGACTTTCGTATTGTGCCTTTCTTTAATGTGACATTTCCACCTTATTGAACTTATTTTTTAAAGGGTTATCTCTTATTAATTATCTCTACTGAGGTTGCAACATTGTGACTTCGGAGATAAATAAAAGAGTCACTTCATAAGTAAAGTATTCAGTTTTTTCAGGTTTCAGTACCTTCAAAAGTGTGAATAGTGACTAGGTCTGATTAGAATTTTCTGAATTATATGAATCATTAGTGATAAATATCACAAGAATTCAAGGTTTTAGTAAAGTAGCTAAACTTTAAACAGTTGGAAATTTAGTAAAATTTTAGTTTTATCATGTCAACTATAAAATAATGCAAATATAGCTGGGTTTTTAAACGAACTTTGATTTATTGAGTGTAGGGTATCATACAGGGTGCTGGGGATTGAACCAGGTCAGCCTCATGAGAGGCGAAGTGCTCTACTTGCTCACTCTAGCTTCAGTCCCATATAGCTAGTTCTGTTCTGTATATTCTTATCACATATTAATTTCAGTTTCTAGATAGCATGGATATTTAAAACAATCAAATCTAAAGAGGTATGAAACAAAGGGCATGTGATCGGTATTTGATTATGACAATCAGTTCTGCCACTTTCAGCAACCCATTTCATTAAAAATCAGCAGACTGAAAGAATGTACTTTAACCATGGAAGTATGAAATTCTTATATTTAGTAGGATTCATGTACAATACTTCTAGAAACATTTGTTCATTGTGTTATGCATTAAGTGGTTTTAGGTGGTATTTCCATTTTTAAAAGTGGGAACTACTTGTACCTCACTCTCAGTAAACAGGATTGGGTGGGGGTCTAGGGCTCACATGTGAGATGGATATCGCACATCAGACATGCCAGCTTCCCCTATTCTTAGTTCGGGGATGCCAACAAAACCAAATGAAATATACTTTCTCCCCCTGTAGCAGGGGTTGAGGTCTGTGCAAGAAACCATCGACTAGGAAAGAGATACACCACTTCTGTTCCTTTCAGTCCTCTTTGCAACAACCAAGGTAAAGAAACAACCCAGGTATTTGTTGATAGGCATGGATAAAAAGTTGTGGTGCAATGCAATACTACACAAAAAGAGGAAATCTTGCCTTTCCTGCAACTTGGGTGGAGCTAGAAGGTATGTTAAACTAGAGTCGGAGACTGAGGGAAAAATACAGATCTCACTCATGTTATATTGACAAACGGTTAGAAAGCAGGGATTAGAAAGCAGTTATTAAACCCATCGATTTATTTCATTTTTTTGTTGAAACACCATGCAGTAGACCAATACAAAGCTGTTCATGATTGGGTTTCGGTCATAGTGTTCCAACACTCATCCCTCCACCAGTGCACATTTCCCACCACTAATATCAGTTTCCCTCCCACACCACGACACAACATGCCTCTATGGCAGACACTAACAGACGCTTCTCTCTCTGTCTCTCGCTATTGCTCCATCTCTGTCTCTGTATCTCTCTGTCTCTCTGTCTCCCTCTGTCTCTATTTATGTCTGTTTCTCTCTCCCTTTGCACATTGTGGTTGGCAATACAGACACTGAAAGACACTCATGTATTTCCCTTTAGTTACTTTCAATACTTAGTTCTGGTCTAGCATTGCTATTTCCAACTATTACTGTCAAACTGGTCTCTTTGGATTGGAAAATATTTAAATGTGAATTTTTAACTATAAAACTAAGGTTACTTTCCTGTGTGTGGTGACACATTGGGGTGTGGAGGAGGGATGAGGCAAATTAGAAATGACTAAGGGTGGAGAGTTTTCTCAGTCTGTTTCTGGGAGGTGCAGAAACAGCATGACAATAGCATTAATGTTAATACTGATATAACCCTATTATCTCAACTGCAATTTAAAAAAAAGGAGGGAGAAAGTGTACCTAAGGATGAATCTATCTATCTATCTATCTATCTATCTATCTATCTATCTATCTATCTATCTATCTATCTATCTATCTATCTATCTATCTATCTATCTATCTATCTATCTATCTATCTATCTATCTATCTATCTCTCTCTCTCTCTATCTATCTATCTATCTATCTATCTATCTATCTATCTATCTATCTATCTATCTATCTATCTATCTATCTATCTATCTATTCTGTCTGTCTGTCCGTCTCATCTATCTATCTATTTATTTATTTATTGTCACACCCGGAATGCTCAATGCTCAAGGGTTACTTCTGGCTCTTTGCTCAGGAATTACTCCTGGCAATGCTCGCTCAAGGCAAACGCCCTACCCATTGTGCTATCGCTCTGGCCCCATGGATGAATTTATTAAACTAGTTAGTAAGTAGTGTTTTATCCTCTGTCATCTTGCTTTTAGTTCTGGTGACCTTATTTACTCTCTGTAAGGAGTCTGGCTTTGTTGTTTTTGTTTTGTCTTCTGAAGTAGGCATGTATTTGAGAACCAATTTTTAATGTATAAGTTGACTGTTTATGTGTAAGAAGCCACCTTAAAATGAAGTATTTTTAGAACAGCACACATAAATATATAAAGCATATATATGTACACATATTTTAGTTTTAGTTTATTTATTTATTTAAAATTTAGCCACCGTGAAATTAAAAGTTCTTTATGATTCAGTTTTAGGCATTCATTGTTTAAGTACCGCACCATTGCGCTCTGTCAGTTTACAGCTGCGTTGCTGACTGACAGTATCAGGTTCAGAACCAGTCCACAGGCTTTGAACTCCCTTTAAGCCTTCTTTCAACTATTTCCTTACTCTGCCCTTAGGCAAGCTCAGGCACCCCTTCTCTCTGCTCCTCTAATTATCCTGTGAGGCTCTCTGCTCCTCCAACTCACTCCTGCCAGCCAGGCTGAGAACCCAGTCTCAACTGACAACTCAACTGCTTTTCCAACTCTTTTATGTCCCCATAATTTGGATGTCGGCCATTCCTTTAAGAAGTACAAACCATTGTTGTTTTGATTTGCATCTCTCTGATGATTAGTGATGATGAGCATTTTTTAATATGCCTTTTGGCCATTCGAATTTCTTCCTTGTCAAAGTTTCTGTTCATCTCTTCTCCCCATTTTCTAATGGGGTCTGCTGTTTTTTCTTATATAGCTGTACCAGTGCCTGATATATCCTGGATATTAACCCCTTATCAGATGGGTATTGGGTGAATATTCTTTCCCATTCTGTGGACTGTCTTTCTATCTTGGTGACTGTTTCTTTCGAGGTGCAGAAGCTCTTCAGTTTCATGTAGTCCCATATGTTTATATTTTCTTCTAGTTGCTTTGTTAATGGTGTTTCACCTTTGAAGATGTCTTTAGCTTCAATGTCATGGAGGGTTTTTCCTATATTTTCTTCAACGTACTTTATGGATTCAGGTCTGATATTGAGATCTTTAATCCATTTTGATCTAATTTTTGTGCAAGGTGTTAGACACAGGTCCAAATTCATTTTTTTACATGTAGCTGTCCAGTTTTCCCAGCACCACTTGTTGAAGAGGCTTTCCTTACTCCACTTTGGACTCTTTGCACCTTTATCAAAGATTAACTGATCATGTCTTTGAGGGTGGGTGTCAGGATACTCAACTCTATTCCATAGGTCCACAGGTCTGTTTTTATTCCAGTACCACGCTGTTTTAATTACTGCTGCTTTGTAGTACAGTTTGAGATATCACCTCACACCACAGAGACTGGCCCATATCCAAAAGTGCAAAAGTAGCAAGTGCTGGCGTGGATGCGGGGAAAAGGGGACTCTCATACATTGCTGGTGAGAATGTCGACTTGTACAACCTTTCTGGAAAACAATATGGACATTCCTCCAAAGACTAGAAATTGAGCTCCCTTTTGATCCAGCCATACCACTCCTGGGAATATACCCTGGGAAGCCAAAAACACACAGCGGAAACACCATCTGCACTTTTTATTTTCATAGCAGCACTATTCACAATAGCCAGAACCTGTAAACAACCAGTATGCCCGAGAACTGATGACTGGATAAAGAAACTGTGGTACATCTAAACAATGGAATACTATGCAGCTGTTAGGAAAAATGAAGTTATGAAATTTGCCTATAAATGGATGGACATGGAAAGAATCATGTTGAGTGAAATTAGTCAGAAGGAAAGAGAGAGACATAGAATGACTGCATTTATTTGCATGACATAAATATACCAGGTGATCTTACCAAAATAGAAATTACCACAAGCGTGTGGGAGTCAGAGGTTAGGTAAGATAGAGCAGGCAACATGTGTGAATAAATGTCAAAAGGTCTGATACCCACATAGAACTGAGCATTAAATACAGGCAAAAAATGCAAATGATGGCTTCTAAGTGTATGTGAGTGCAACCCACAATGTGTAGGAGAAGGAAAAGAGAGAGAGAGGGAGAGAGGAGAATAAAGAACCTGCCATTTAGGCAGGCCGTGGGAGGGGGAGGGAATTGGGGACATGGGTGGTGGGAGATGGGCACTGGTGGAGGGCGGGGTGCTGGAACACTGTGTGACCGAAACCTCTAAACGTGAACAACGTTGTAATTGTATATCTCACGGTGGTATAATAAAATGTTTAAAAATAAATAAATAAATAAATAAATAAAAAATAAATAAAAGAAGTACAAACCATCCCTTTAAGGAATCTCTTAAAGGGACCCAACAGTAGTCTACCCTCCTTTACATGCCTACCCCACCCTCCTTGCCTCCTACCCATCGCCAGCTACAACAGCACAGATTCAACTCAGAGTCAGTGGGTCAGTTCAGATGAGGGTGAGCTTTGATGAGTAGGAGGGAATTTGCCATACGCTCATCATGGCACTTTTGGGAGATTTGTGGAACTCCCAGTTATGGTGATTTAGACACAGGGACACATGTTAGTGAGCAGGACTGTGTTCCTGGTAGGACTCAAGAAAGAAATGACCTTTCTCGAAGGTCTTTCGAAAGAAAGGTCTTTTCTCAAGAAAGAAAGGTCTTTTCTCAAGAAAGAAAGGTTTGTGTTCTTTAGGACTCAAGAAAGAAATGACCTCCAGAGAGAAAAGCCGAAAGCTTTAAAAAATTCCTTTAGGCTTGCTAATTATTCTTCGTGTATCTTACCTGCTTCTCTCTGTTTCTTTGCTGGTGATCTCCACGTTGGGGAAGCCCACATTCTTTCCTGGCCATGCACTTCTCTCTTTCCTCCCCTCTTTCTAAGTAAATTTTCAATAAAAATATCTTGCTCCTGAAACTCTTCTATGTGGGAGAGTCAGTGAACCTACACTCTTCTATGAGGTTGGAACTAGCCTAATCTAAGGCAGGCATTTCCCAGTGCTGGTGGCAGAGCACAGGCCCACAGGGAGCGGGAGACACTCTCTTGGTCTCTCTCCTTTGTTCTCTGGCAAAACCCCATTGCAAAAAAGTCCCAATGTAAAAGCTTTAGATATTGTCACCACCCCTTCTCTCTCTCTCTCTCTCTCTCACTCTATTTCTCTCTCTCACTCTCTCTCACTCTATTTCTCCCTCTCTCTATCTATTTCTCTTTCTCTCGCTCTGGATTTTTGGACCACACCTGGCAGCAATATGCAGGACTAGCTTTTGATTCTCTGTTCAATTCTCATTTTAATAAAATACCTCTTTTATAGGCTACACTGGCACTTGAGAGGGTCAAATGGAAATGTTACTGGCGCCCGCTTGAGCAAATGGATGAATAATGGGATGTTAAGTGATCAAGATCTCTTTTCTGATTTGTCGTTTTTGGGGTTTGGTATTTCTTTTTTTTTTTTTTTTTTTGCTTTTTTGGGTCACACCCGGCAATGCTCAGGAGTTACTCCTGGATCTGCTCTCAGGAATTACTCCTGGCGGTGCTTGGGGGACCATATGGGATGCCGGGAGCGAACCCGGCCGGCATGGGCCCGGCCGCATGCAAGGCAAACGCCCTACCCGCTGGGCTATCGCTCCGGCCCGGGGTTTGGTATTTCTGTGTGCATGGGGGTACACCTCCTGGTTCTCCGGAGCTGCTCCTAACTCTGCTTGGAGAACACTCCTGGCAGAGTTTGGAGGACCATATGTGGTGACACAGGGCTAAAGCACCAGGCCTTTTGCAAAGCCAAGTGCCTTTCCCCTATGCTGTGAAGAAAAGGCTTACCTAGTACAGTTTTGTGAGCCCTCTACCCATTTCAACGAGGGAAGGTCTGATTCCTGTGAAGGAGACCTGGCTCCGGGCTCTGCTTTTTGCTCGTTACTATATCAACACCGTTGAGAAGCCTGACTCCCAGTCCTGTTTTTGCCGTGTCTGTATCACCTTATTATGGGTAACTGCCCACTCCCTCCCGAGCCGCAAGTTCTCTGCACAGACCATTCCCAAGCCTAGTGACAAGCCTTGTATAAATGCTCCCTTGGGTCTGGCTCAGCCATTGGAGACAGGTAAATTTGCCCAGGAAATGCGATAAATAAATTCATTTTTTCTTGTTCCCTCAAAGGAAAAAAAAAGAGTAAATAGTTGAGCTGCCTATTCCAGGAACCTGAAAACTAGTTTGTTTAACATGGAACATTTCCTTCTTTGAGTGGGTTGACTGAGAACATTTGCCTGGCTGGATTTCGAGAATTTCTACAGACTGTGGAAATTATGTGTTCTTTATCTTAATATTTTTGATTGGATCATGCGTATGGTCATGCAGATAGCTTACCTTTTTTAATTTGGAATCTCCAAGAGGGGCTTCATCTAATAAAAATCTTAAGATTTTAAACTTTGAATAGATGGAGTGATTATAGAAACTTTGGGATGTCTCAGGAGGAAGTAAATATACTTTTTTGGTGAATAATTGTAGCCGAATGTCAAGCTGTGATAAGCTGTTTGAAAATTTTCCACAATTATTTACCTTCCATCTTTCTGTTCCTTTGCGATGTGTTTTTGTAGAATTTCCCATCAGGAGTTAGAGTTCATTCTGTCATCCCCAAGTCTAGACTGGCAAATATAATAGTAGTAGTGTGATTGTGTTTGGAGCTTGTCCTCAGGATGCCGTTCATGCTTCTAATTACTCTTCTAGAGATTTCACTTGTTGCCAAATGAAGCAAACAAACAACATGGACCATCATGCTGGTATATATGAGGAGAGAGAGCAAATATGACTGGTCCCAGCAGAGTGTATCCTAAGGTTGTGAGTTGCCCGTTCGCTTAGCAGCTAAAATCAGTTTCTCTGGTGAGATGGCTGGCCAGCTGAACACAATCCAAACTGCTTGACATGGTTTGCTACATCTTAAGATTTAACTGATAAACTCTTCTGCTGATTTTTCTTCAGTTATAAAGAAACATTCTAAAGTATAATTAAAATTGAAGTGAAGTTACTTTTGAACTCTTGTTATGAATGGGAAATAATGATCATTTATCATAAATGATATATCATAAAGAGTTATCATTTATATTATGTAAATATGGGGTAAAGCACTTGCCTTTCACATGGCTAACCTGGGTTCACAATCCATGACACGACATCCGTACTCCAAGCTCCACCAGGAGTAAGCTCTGGGCACAGCCAGGTGTAGTCCCCCCCCAAAAACAAAAAAAGACAGTGTTACAAGACAGTTTGTATGATGGCCCCAAAGCAGGAACTAAAACTGAATAGACACTTGGCTCAATAGGTTGAAAGTGATACTCTAAGCATAAAATTAATATTGGAGGCTGGAGAGATAGCACAGTAGAGGGGTGCCTGCTTGCCATGCTGGCTGCCAAACAAACTAGCTTTGATCCCTGACACCACATGTCGTCCCCCACGAGCTACCAGTAATGACCCCTGGGTGTGGAGTCAGGAGGAAGCCTGAGCACCATGTGGGGCCCCCAAACAAAAACAGGAATATTACTATATTTTTGTTAGATTTTTTTTCTCCGTCATACCTGGCGATGCTCAGGGGTTTCTCCTGGTTCTGCACTCAGGAATTACTCCTGGTGGTGCTCAGGGGACCATATGGGATGCCGGGATTGAACCCCAGCATGGGCCGCGCAGCAAGGCAAATGCCCTACCCGCTGGACTATCGCTCCGGCCCCTATTTTTGTTAGATTTTATCTCACATATTCAATAGTAAAAATTTCTCGCAGTTCATTAGTATACAATTTATTATTATTACTAAATATTTTTATTGATAGTTACGTGGGTGAGGTCCTCTTCATATTTTTAAGAGTGAAAAGGTTGTTTCTTTTCATAACTCTTAAATCCAATAGCACCAGGATGCCTTTCAGTGATATTGTATACAATATTAGATGAAATATTTTTTCTTCAAAATTGAATAAACATTGTTCCACTCTTCCAGTGTTTTGTGATTGAGAAAAGCATGAATTTGTTTGTTTTTAAAGTATTCATTTCTTGAATGTTTTGGCTTTCCTTGAAATGACATTTTTCCCACGTGAGTCTCAGAATGGGTTTCTGTTTGCATCAATGTTGTCTGCCTCCTACTGAACATTTTTTGGACTATAGACTCAGATTATTTTTTATAATTCAGGAAAATATTCTCTTCATTAATTATTGCTTTTTCTTTATTTTTTATTCTTGAAAATATCCATTTTATTAAAATTTCATTATTTTTTAAAACTTATTCTCCATTAGTCTTCCTGCTTTCTATTTGTGATCTTCTCCCTTGGGGGCAGGTTTATTTTAATGTCTCCCAGGCAATGCTCAAGGGTCCCTGGATCATGTCCTGATAATACTTGGCAGATCGGCGAATGTTGCAGGCAGATAGAGCCACATCCCTGGTAATGAGCTTTCTGGGAAGCTGCCTAGTCACTAACCCTGAAGTAGCCCAAAGTAATAAATAACCGGTTCATTTGCTATACAAATATTGAACTCTGGAGATGAGAAATAATACTCTACCCAGATAGAGAAACTAAGGCACCAAGCAGAGAAGGGTTGATCCCTGAGAAAAGCAGCAGCTCCAAAGAACAAATATTATAAAACTATAGAAAAGACCATTAAGAGTCCAGGGATGTTCCCCTCGGCTGCAGTTTAGTAACAAAGCCCCCTGGAGAAGTTTGGGGGAAAACTATACTATAAAACCACCTTTGTAAAGGTACGCGAGGGTGCATTTCTCTAATTAGAGATTAGAGATTTTGTCTGTATCTCAATCTGAAATGTGTATTTCATAACCCCACTTCATGCCCTGATGGGGAAATGCTGGAGTCTCCAATAATACTGGGAAACGAAGTTCCCTTCTACCTCTGAAGCCGGCAGGGAATGGATAAAAACTCAGGAATATGGCACAGTTTTAAAAGACTTTACTATCACAGATTACTATCACAGGTTTTGATATACAATACAAGAACAGGAAAAAACCCTGGACTCCGGGTTCCCAGCTAGGCCCTGGCCACATGTAGGCCAAGATGGCTGCCACCATGAGTTGAAGCCCAACAGAGAACAGAAAGGACGGAGAGAGACAAATGCCAAGGGAAGCCAAAATGGCAAAAAGGCCCCTTCTTCTTTCTCCTAGCTTCTTTTATAGACAGAAGCCCGCCAAAATCTTCCAGCCCAGCCCATCCTGGGTTTGGCTATCTAGAGATCTAATCAGGTAAATGACCCTTTTGAACTGTAGATCTTTAGGTGGGTCTTTGGCTTAAGCTTCACAGAAGCCAGAGTTGATTTCCAGAGGCAAAATCTTCCTAGCAGAGAGAGGAGGGGGCTGTATCTCTGAAGCAGAAAGCAGTTCAGAATGTAATTTGTAGGAAATGGCATTAATACCTTTATCATGAATATATAGCTAGCAGATCCCAGACTCTGGATCCCACTAAGGTCCAAAATCCATCAGAATAATTCACTTTGTTATTACCTTTAGAGTCAGAGGCACGTTAGATTGCCTGCAGGTGCACTGGCATGTCCCTGAACTAGGAGAATCGATTACATTATGGTTGATCCAACATGGTCAAGTACTATTGGAATATCTACATGTATGTCCCATGTGGAGACCCGTGGGAACAGAATATTGATCTGGGGCAAGCGAGATTCATGATAAAAAATATTTATGTCATATAAAATTATGAAATCAGTCCAATTCTGTCCGAACTCCCACTGTGTCTGCTCCAGAGATTCCCCAAAGGCAGAGGCCAGCCCTCCACATAAGCTAAGTGTAGCTGGAGGCTGAGGCTCAGTAGGGGAGTCACCAAACAATGCCCCTCTCCCATAGTTCTCTAAATGAAACTGTTTATTTCACTAAAATTGTTTCCCCCTCTGTGCTCCTGAATGTGAAGATAGAAGGTTCTTGCACTTCCAGTCTATCTCTTTCCTGTATCTACCTCCAAACTTCCAGTGTTAATTTACAGTATAAAAAACATTGTCAAGGCTCATAGGAATACACTGTATTTTTTGATTTGTTCATAGACTGAATCTATTCAGTAAGTCAGTATGTTACCAAATAAGAATATCTGAATATTACTTATTAAATAAACCACCGTGGGGGGGCAGAGCTGTAGCACAGCAGGTAGGGCCTTGCATGTGGTCAACCCGGGTTTGATCCCACATCCCATATGTTCCTCCTAGCACTGCCAGGAGTAATTCCTGAGCAAAGAGCCAGGAGTAACCCCTAAGCATTGCTGGGTGTGACTCAAAAAAGAAAAAAAAAGGAAAAAGAAGAAAAAAAGAAACCACTGTGGAAATTGCACTAGTTCTTTGATAATGAAGAAACTCTTCATTTTATTTTCTTATCTCCGTACTCCCCCTCACCTCAGTTCCTCAGGTTCTGATATGTTGGGTTTTGTATTTCCTAGGATTCCACTGATCTCTTACAATCATTTAATTGTTTTCTATCTTCAGGCTCTTATTTTTGTTTTTGTTGTGTGATGTGGAAGATTTTCTCAGTCTTCAGTTTTCCTCATGTATCTCAGTAATCCACATTTTCATATCTGAGATATATTTTCTGTTCTATGAAGTTATAACATTTGTTACTGTATTAAATCATTAAAAATAGTTTTACTAAATGCTTATCATTTATAATAAAATACCACAGGAAAAATTTGCACATTTTATGTCACATCCTTTTTTTTTTTTTTTTTTTTTTGGGTCACACCCGGCAATGCTCAGGGGTTTCTCCTGGCTCTGCACTCAGGAATTACTCCTGGCGGTGCTTGGAGGACTATATGGGATGCCGGGGATCGAACCCGGGCCGGCATGGGCCGGCCACGTGCAATGCAAACGCCCTACCCGCTGGGCTATTGCTCCGGCCCACATCCTTTTGTATAATTGAATAATTCCTCTGGTATTAAGCACATCAAACTTACATTAACATATTATGGGACAGTTTGGGAGTTCTTAGCTCTTACCTATATCCTTTACTTTGGAACTGTTATCTATATTTTTCTTTGAACATTCACCCTGTCTGAAGTTTTCACCTACACTTTAATGACTAATAATGGTTGAAATTTATAGCGTCCCATACTTCTAGCTTCTGTCTTGGCTGTAGCTTGCATTCTGTGAGCCTAAATAATATATTTTTGTTGTCTGTATTATTTAAATTTGAGATATTCACAAGTTAGGCATAACCAGCACTAACTTTCTTCATCATATTAGCTCAAAATCTTCAAAAAGTAAAAACTCAGCTGTGCAAATTGTAAAACTATTTTCCTATAGTGAACAGTTAATGATCCAGAACTTTAAAAAAACTTAATTACTAACTTAATTAGTAATGAATTCAGTGATTTCCAGTCATTTGTCCTAATACATTTATGTGTACATGTACTACATGCATGCATATTCTCAGAGATGCAGTGTTGCTTGGGAAGGTACCTGCCTCAGTCTTTATCCGTCCTGGGAACCACAGTTGTGATGTACGTTTCTCTAGTCATCACCGTTGTTGTCAGAATTAGTTTTCATTTTTGCTGAGATGCTTTTTGGGAAATTGAGATTCCAATGCTACTTCTGCTTTAATACTTTTGTCATCATTTTTGATACTTCTTTGTGCTACTTCTCTTTTTTAAATGTAATTTTATTCTTGGCAACTTTTATCATGACAGTACTGATAATGATGCAATCAGTTGGGTTGATGCACACAACGTTCCAATGCCACAAGTTCAGAGTATCCTCTTCCCTCCACTGTTATCTGTGACCCCTCTGCTACCATCAATTCCCTTTTCACCTTATGGTTACCAACTTTCTTTACCAGTTTCTGTGGCTTAAATACCCCTCAATTCTACACTGATGTAGAACTTCTACATTCTATACTGCTAATAACTGCATGCTTGAGACACCGCTTGTCACTTGTCTTCCTGATGATCATCAATTTGCTCGAGCAGGTGCCAGTAATGTCTCCATTCGTTGGGAATGAGGTCCATTATTGTTACTGCTTTTGGCATATCGAATACACCAAGGGTAGCTTGTTACTGCTTTTGGCATATTGAATACACCACAGGTAGCTTGCCAGGCTCTGCCATACCTCTGGGTTCGACCCAGGGCCCCAATCTCTTTCTATGTCAGACCATCAACCAACCAGGGCGTACGGGGCAGAGCCCTGGGTGTAGACAAGCCTGTCTCCTGTCTGCCACCTGTAGATGCAGTCGGTCATGGCAGCCACACCTGAAACACCTCAGGGGCAGGGCTTGAGACATCATAAGACTTAATGCTATGATGGTAGCAAAAGGGGAGCATTCTCTTCTGCTCTCTCTCTCTCTCTCTCTCTGTCTGTCTGTCTCTGTTTCTCTTACTGGGTCACACCTGGTGATGCTCAGGGTTACTCCTGGCTCTGCACTCAGGAATTATTCCTGGTGTTGCTTGGGGGGACCATTTGGGATGCTGGGGATCGAACTCAGATAGGCCAGGTCAGTTGGTCAAAGGTCCTACCCACTGTTCTATTGCTCCAGAATTCTCTTCCATTCTCTCTCTCTCTCTCTCTTACTTTTTTTGGGTCACATCCAGTGATGCTCAGGCTTACTCCTGGCTCTGCACTCAGGAATTATTTCTAGCAGTGCTTGGGGGCCATATGGGATGCAGGGGGTTGAACCCAGGATGGCCAGGTCAGTCGGTAAGGAAAAGGCCCTACCCACTGTACTATTGCTCCAGCTCCATCTCTTCCATTCTCCTGAATTGCTTAGGTTACAAAGAATTTTACGTTCTTTTCAGATTTTTAAATCCATAGACTCAGGAATGTAGAGAAGGCAGGAGAATGGGCAGCATTCAATGATAGTGGCATGGAGGAGTCCCTCATTCTCCAGAGGGCTTGCAATGAGGGAGAGAGCAGATTATTTATATGTTTTTTTTTTTTGAGCGAAGGGCATGCTCAATGGTTACTCCTGACTTTGCATTCAGGAATTACTTCTGGTGGCAATGGAGGACCGTAGGTAGGTAGGCAAGCATCCTTACTGCTGTACTATTGCTCCATACCCCCAAAAGTTTTAGAACAATTTTTCTTCAAAATCTTCTGTTATATGTATCTTTACTACTCCTACTCATACAACTGCTGCTATTACTACTAGTACTATTTAACTCAAAGCTAATTATCTGTTTTATTTTCTTATCAAGCACTGACAAAGCATTGGAAATTGGGGAGGTGGGTGCATTGCTAAATTGGGGTTGAGTATGGAAGATTCTCTTTTGAATGGAGTCTTAGAATGGGCTGCTGAAAAATATGTGGGCAGATGTTGCCCAACAGTGCAAACCACATTTCATGGTTAGCTGGTACTTGAAGCAAGCATCTGCAGAGAGCAGATGAGGATCCATTTGCGTCAGTGATCTTGGATTTCTTCCCAGTTTGTAAAACAGCTATTCCATGACACCTGTCATGAGATTTAGAAGAGATAAAATGATCTTTGCGGCCGTGCAATTCATCAATAAATGCTCGAGATTAGAGGAGATTCCTGTGGCTTCTTGCGAGGCTCCTGCTGGGGTGGCGGGCCAGGGCTAGAACCTGCCTTCCCTCCCAGGAGCCTCATAATCAGCTGGGCACAGGGAGAGTCAGTAGCAGCTTTACCCTGTGTGTGTGTCTCTGGATCAGGCATACCTAGGCTGGTCTTGAAAAGATGGCTGTTTAGCGGCCACGCAGTTCATCAATAATTGCATGAGATTAGAAGCGACTACAAGAGTATCCTACCTGCACGGCAGAGCCTGGCAAGTTACCCGTGTTGTATTTGATATGCCAAATACCAGTAACAATTATAGACCTCATTCCCATGACCTGATGGAATGGTTTGAGGCTCTTTATGTTCCTGGAGTGAGCAGATGCCCTTGGGTTACACTAGCATGTGACAGGATGTATGGAGATGATACTGTGCCCGCTCCAGCAAATTGATGATCAATGGGAAGACAAGTAATACAATAGACCAATATCAGCATTATGCCTGTCAGCCCAAGTGAAGATAGAATATTTTGCTTACTGATTTCTATTGCCCATGAAGTTTTAGATTATTTTGAACTCCTTCCCTTTCAGTCTCTACATTTAAGATCCAAGACCTCTCCTTCCTTAAAAATCTCTTTGCTTATTTATTCTTTTTTTTTTTTTTTTTGGTTTATGGGTCACACGTGGCAACGTTCAGGTGTTACTCCTGACTCTTTGCTCAAGAATTACTCCTGGCAGTGCTCGGGGACCATGTGGGTTGGCAGGGATCAAAACTGGGTCTGCCACATGCAAGGCAAATGCCCTACCCTACCGATAAGTTGCTCTGGCCCCCTTATTTATTCTTTGTTTCAATTCTGCCAAATACTGCCACAGTGAAGAGCCTGTTAAATATAAGAATCATTCCTGTGACTCCTTAGCAGACCTCATCAGCTCTTTCCCCTTGCAATCTGAATTCATTTTTTAATATTATTGCCAGGATACCTTTTTTTAAATTCTACTTTTTGTGATTTGGGTTCTGTGTTTAAAAGTCTGTAATTGTGGTCCACAGGGTCAAGTTAAAAAATATGTAGACATCTGGGTTGACTGTAAGAGAGATTTACTTTATTTATAAAATTTTACTTATTTGTTTTGTGGTGTTGGGGTTGAACTCAGGGTCTGACACAAGAGTTAGTTATTCTACACTAAACAACATCCCTGACTCTCATACCTTATTTTTCACATTTCAGAAAGAAGTTTTCAAGCTGATTTTCATCATTAGTTATGTTGATTTTTGCCTTTGAGTTTATTTTCATTTCTTTCTAGCAACATTGTTCATTTCATTCATTCATTCAATCATTCATTCATTCATTCATTTTTGCTTTTTTGGGTCACACCCGACAATGGTCAGGGGTGACTTCTGACCTCTGCACTCAGGGATTACTCCTAGCAGTGCTCTGGATGCTGGGGGTCGAACCCAGGCTGGCAGCATGCCAAGCAAACACCATCCTCTGTGTGTTATCACTCCGGCCTTGCTCATTTTTTAAAAATTGATTTTTATTTAATTTTAACATTTTACATGACCTTTAACATACATCAGGAGGTCCTGTCAAAGGTGGAAATTATCACAAACGTGTGGGAGTCAGAGGCTAGGTAAGACAGAAAATGGAACAGTGTGCTAACAATTGTGAGGGTACTAATGCCAACCTAGAACTGAGCATTAAATAGAGGCAAAAGGATACACATGACAACCCTTTAATGTATGTTCTGTAATCCATAGTCTGGAGAGGAAGGAAAAGAGAAAGATAGAGAAATGGAAAGAAATAAAGAACCTGCCATGGAGGAGGGCTGGGGGAGGGGGAGGGAACCGGGGACGTTGGTGGTGGGAGATGGGCACTGGTGGCGGGATGGGTGCTGCTACACTGTATGACCAAAACCCAAATATGAACTTTTTAATTGTATATCTTTGTAATTGTAAAAATAAAAAAATTTAAAAAAAAAAAGAAAAAAAAAACAAAAAGAAACAAAAATTAAACTTGATTTTGAACAAAAAAAAAAAAAAACAATAATGAGGTACCATCTCACACCACAGAGACTGGCATACATCCAAAACAGCAAGAACAATCAGTGCTGGCGTGGATGTGGGGAAAAAGGGGACTCTCATCCACTGTTGGTGGGAGTGCCGACTGGTCCAGCCCTTTTGGAAAACAATATGGGCATTCCTCCGAAAACTAGATATTGAGCTCCCATTTGATCCAGCAATAGCACTTCTGGGAATATACCCGAGAGACCGAAAAACACATAGCAGAAACACTATCTGTACTTCTTTATTCATCTCTGCGCTATTCACTATAGCTAGAATCTGGAAACAACCTAAATGCCCTAGAACAGAGGACTGGCTAAAGAAACGGTGGTTCATCTACACTATGGAATACTATACAGCTGTCAGAAAAGATGAAATTATGAAATTTACCTGCAAATGGATGGACATTAAGACTATCATGCTGAGTGAAATTAGTCAGAAGTAAAAGGACAGATATAGAATGGCTGCATTCATTAATAGGATATAAATAGATACTAGTGTTTTACTAAATGTGTGAAATGGTAATAGCATATTAAAACTCACCATTGAATATACACAAAGAGACTTAAGTGATAACCTCTAAATATCTGCAGGGCTAGCCACAATGTGTAAAAGAAGAGGGAGCGAGATGTGAGACAGAGAGACAGACAGAGAGAGAAAGAGAGGTTACTGGGGTACCTGCTACTGAGGCAGCCTGGGGATGGGTGGGAGGGGTGGGGTACATTGGTGGTGGAAATGGGGCACTAGTGGAGGGATGGGTGCTGGTATACTGTACTACCAAGATCCAATTATGAACACCTTTGTATTTGTATGTCTCACGGTGGTATAATAAAAAATTTAAAAAAAAAATTGATTTTTATTTAATTTTAACATTTTACATGACCTTTATCTCCTTTCTTGAAGTCTTTTTTTTCAGGGAAAACAATACACGTTGGTCTTTCTGACCTTGAATTTTTGAGTTGCAAGACTTTCTGCTGATTAGAACCATCTGGAGGTAGAAGTAGCTTTTAAAGAAGCCCATCCAGGGGCCGGAGCGATGGCACAGCGGGTAGGGCGTTTGCCTTGCATGCGGCCGGCCCATGTTGGCCTGGGTTCGATCCCGGCATCCCATATGGTCCCCCGAGCACCGCCAGGAGTAGTTCCTGAGTGCAGAGCCAGGAGTAACCCCTGAGCATTGCCGGGTGTGACCCAAAAAGGCAAAAAAAAGAAAAAACAAATAAGATAAAATAAAATAAAGAAGCCCATCCCAAATGAACCAAAATACCTAGGGAAAGAAACCAGCCATCAGTGTATTTTAGGTACCCAGGTGAGTTCAATAGGCAACAATATTTGGGAATTGCTGCTTTCAGCTTTCTATAAATACTCTTTAATTGTACCATAACTTTGCCTCTTTGGTCTAATATTGGAATGACATATTTCTTCCAAAACATTTTGATCAATATTGGGATACATTCATCTCTAATGGACTATACCAATGGGAAGCACACATGTTTTATGATGCTAGAAGCAGAGACCCTTATGCTCCATCCAAGATCCCCTTGTAATCCTTTTACCCATCTGTTTCTCACTCCCGTAGCCCAGTCAGCACCCATGATTCTTTTCATCAGTTCCAATCTCAGACTCCCTGGATAAACAATGTACTTGGGTGTAGGATAGTCTAGTGTCATTCTTTGCATAGTTCCCCTTCGAGCAGAGACCCTACTTTTGCCTTTGTCACCTGGAGCCCCCCTCCCCGTCCACCCTTCCCCTGCCAAGGAAGCTTGAAGCGGTCTCCACTGAGGTTTCTGTTTCCTCTGGTTGGATTAGACACACAACTAGGCTGATTTGGACAGAGGGGAGGGGAAGGCTGAAATGTCGAAGATCCACTTGCAGTGTTCACGAGGTGAGAAGATTTGCACCTGCTCCCATGAGACTGAGAGACACTAAGGCAAGGGAAGCCCTGTGTGCCTGTCTCCTTCCTTCAGAGGAGCCTGCGGAGAGACAGCGAGGGGAGTGGTGACACCGCTGGAAAGGCAGTTCTCTGGTGCGCGGCAGGATTCCCAGGGCCGAGTGGAGGTGAGGAAAGCAATGGATTTGAGTCAAATAATCTGCACCGACTTCCACCTAAGAAGCCTGTTAACTGGCTGTTGTGGTTATCAGCATCAGCTGTTGCTGGAGGAATTGAAGAGGGTCAGAGAAGAGTTTCAGCCTGAGCTGATCCAGCCAGCCGGGGGAGGACGCTCTGGCATTGGGAACCCACGCAGCGTGCGCCTCCAGGCCAGTCCATCTGCGGGCAGTCAGCATTACTCAGGAGAGCAGGGACAAGTCGTGGGGTTCTCCAATGAGGCACCATGCACAAAGTGTGCTTTAGTTTCCTCTGCTCTCACCTCTCTTTAACAGAGCAGCTCAGTCTTGTGGGGTGAAGGGAGGTGCGCAGTTCCGTTCCCCGAAATCTCCTGTCTGGTAGTCTCCGGGTGCCAGATTCAGAGGGCAAGGGTCACACGGAACATTCTGGATTACCAGTTTCTCACTGGTCTGGACTTGATTAAAGTTTTATAATTTTTCTGAGTCATGAAAATAATCTGGCCTCAGTGGAATGATACCCAGAGGCAAAAAAAAGCGGTGAGTGACTAATCATGATGGAAGCAGTAATTAGAAAAATTAAGTTGCCTTTTGTTAATCGGGTCCAGCCAGCATCCATATATTTAGCATCATCCATTTCTACCATTACCTCTTCCCTGGGTCCATAATGGAGAGTAGAATTTATTTGTTTAATTGCTTTTTGAATTTATTTAATTACTTATCAGGTGTGTCATTATATGAATCATCTCGCAAGACATTTATACAGAATACAAGCTTTTTTGTTTCATTTTAACTGAACTAGTTATCAGTCATCATGGGAAGTTTGAAAATATAGCATATGAACACAGCAGCTGAGTTTAGCGTTTGTTATTTTTTTCCCCCATTTTCACAAGTTCCTCTGATTATGGAAAAGATACTCGTATGCATTTCTCCCTGTGTAAATTCCTCTGCCAATGGCTTTGTTGTTTCCATAGGACATGTTATGTGTGATTGCAAAAGTCTTAGATTTCTGTTTTTGTTTACTTGCCTTTCTGGGAAGGTCAGCAAACAATTATTGTAATAAAATCAATCATCCCCTTTTAAAACTATTTGTTATAAAAATAATATCCACTAGATGGTGCTATTGGAATGCAAATGTTTAGTATCCTTTAGTCACAGTTAATCGCTATGAAATGCTCAGTTTGAAATTTATTGTAGTTTGTCATTTTGTCTTGAGAAATCAGGTCTGTCTGCTCCCTGCTCAACTAGACGATTGGGTTGATTAGGTCTGTTGTTTGGTATGCTGGTTAACGTAATGTTTCTAGAGGTCCCCAAAGCACAATACAAGACAAAACAATAAAGACGGCATCTCTCCCTGTCGTTAACTAGACTGCTTGGTTGTGGGCAGTTTTTGTGTCTTCATGCTACTCCGTTGATGTTTAGGGACAATTCTACAGTGACGTCATCCTTTGAATCTGGCACAGGCTACACTCTTTGCTTTCCCCAGTTTTGTACCTCAGCTGATGAATCGATGATGTTACCAACTGCTAACAATGGCTAACCTCTCCAGGTTTAAACAGTCTGCTGCTGCTCAAAGCGTCGCCACTGCACCAGCTCCATTACCTGGGAACTTGTTAGAAATGCAAATTATTACCTTCAAAGCCTGACTGATGGGTGCGGAAGTCCAGGCAGCCAGAGGCAGAAATCTGACTCCGGGGATGTTTTTAGAAGCCGTGGAGGTGATTCCGATACACCGGAGAAACACTGGCTGCCTCCTAATTGGGGTGGGTGCGCAACCTGTTTGATCCATCTGATCTAAGCTCTCTCCCTGAGAAACCCTGAGACCAGCAATTTGGAAGATGAGAGACATTTCTATTTGCAAGCAAATGTGTGCTGTTTGGCTTCCATAGACAGACCGCTGGCCCTGTCCTTCCTTTGGGTTTGCCCGGCTCGGTGGAGCTGACCTCTTGCAGAGGAATATTTAAACCTGTGTCTAGTGCATCGGCGCAGTAGGAGGTGTTTGAATAGTCCTTCAGGGAGGGGAGGAAAAAAAAGAGTAGAGGGTCGGGGAGTCCGTCCGCCAGATGGCGGCCTGGGGCCTAGGCAGTGTCTGCATTAGCAAAAAGCGGGTTCCTTCCCTGTTCTGTAGTCAAAGAAAGGCGATCCAGAGGCGTCTTTATTGGCTGTGCTGTTCGTCTCTCTCTGCTGCAGAGCCCCATGAAATAGCAGGAGAGGGGGAGAATGAACGAAATTGATTCTCGGATCAGCTGCATCGAGTATTGTCTGCATGTCACGAAATAAATGTGAGGCGCCAATGTGACGTAAGGCTTGGAGTGTGAAGCTGGGATGAGCTCAGCCAGCTCAGACAGGTGTCTGGGATAGCTGACTCTTGTCCTTGCGTGAACACGCAGTAATGGCATATCCAAGTCGTCTGGGGAGTTCATGCTTCCCCTCTCCCGATGCCCATGCTGATTTGGGGCCCGTTTCATCAGAATTCAGTACACATTCTGCGTGGTGATTGTAATCATTGTCTAAGGCTAGGAATCACTCTATTGAGGAGCTTGTGATTACATATTGGATTTGTGGTTTGGCTGCAACATCCTCGGACGTTGCCTCACTCTCCTGTGTAAATTTCACCAGCAGACCTGGTTGTTTTGCCTAGTGTAAATATTCCAAATGCTGCATTAGCAGAAACATCACACCCTTCCCCTCCCTCATGCTTCTTTTCCTTGTTTTTATTTCTTGGTTGGTGAAAATCCAAAACAGGCCATATTTACTGATGCCACTTAAAGGGGAATTTTACGCTCCCCCAGCCACCTGTGTGTTGTGTTTTGACCAAAGCAAACAAAATCGGGCTGTGGCTATAGCACAGAGCGTGGAGCCCGGTTTTACACGTGGCAGGTGCTGGAATTCAATCTCTGGCACCTCGTGTCCCTCCCCGCAGCAGGACCTGGAGCTGAGCTCGTGGCCTCAGAGTGCAGCCGTGTCCAGGCACTGGCCACTGTATCTTAGTGGGTGGCCTGATGCCGCTCTGCTGCAGGTGGCCTCTATCACAATCGTTTAACAAAATCACAGAAACTCCTTTCTTTTCTGCCTTTAACCACATGTTTTCAGCTACCTTCAGGGTACAAACCCATTTTAAAGGCTATGGTATTAAAAAAAAAAGCATCAGGCTTGATGAAACGCTGCTATTTTCATCGCATTAGCATGTACTGATTAGACAGAATGAAAACATTCTGTAATGACCGCTTGCAAAACGGTAGAACTACTTACTGGAGTTGGAAATTGTTTTATAAGTCAATACTTTTATACCGTATTAAGGTGAGTTTCCTGAACGGTGTAGGAGATTATTGTTTTCATTTTCTCTGGAACTTTGTTTTTGATGTTTCCACAGAAAATTCTTAGTGATAGGTAGAGTGAAAACTGGAAAGAAACATCATTATGGCATGTAAAATAAAACATATGTTTCAGCGGCATAAAATAGTCATTTTTTTTTCACCAGTGAAGGACACAAAAGCATCTCCGGAATTTCTGCTGTTGGAGACACATTGTGCATCATTTCCTAGGTGAGACAATTTAATCCACGTTAAATTGTACCTGTCTGGGGCCAGAGCAGGTACAGCAGATAGGGCAGTTGCACTGAGCATTTGGCTACCTTGGGTTCCATCCCGGGTACCCCAGAAGGTCCCCTGAGGAGAGATTCCTGAGTTCAGAGATGGAGAGAAAGTCCTGAGCACCACTGGGTACGGCCCCAAAACCAACAAAAAGAATAAAGAAAGAAAAGTACCTGTTTGCAGAAAAAAAAAATTGTTTTATTCTTACTGTGGAAAGTTTATCAAGTAGTTCTCTATAACTGGGATTGGGTGAGGAAATTGACTGAGGAAAAGAGAAGCGATGTGAAAGACAAGCAAATTATGAAAGGAGGAATCGGGGTGTTGCTTCCCTGTTTGACACTTCATTGTTGAGTTAAAGCTCATTTCCCAAGTGACATTTCCAAATGCTCCCGCAGGGCTGTGTTCAGTGCCTTGAAGGGGGAGATATAGATCCTTAAGGTCTGGCTTCCCATGCAGGTGTCCGGATTCTGGAGCCTTTACCTTTTTTTTTTTTTTTTTATTTTTTTTTTATTTTTTTTTTTTATTTTTAAAATTACAAAGATATACAATTAAAAAGTTCATATTTGGGTTTTGGTCAAACAGTGTTGCAGCACCCATCCCGCCACCAGTGCCCATCTCCCACCACCAACATCCCCGGTTCCCTCCCCCTCCCCCAGCCCTGCTCCATGGCAGGTTCTTGATTTCTTTCCATTACTCTCTCTTTCTCTTTTCCTTCCCCTCAGACTATGAATTACAGAACATACATTAAAGGGTTGTCATGTGTATCTTTTTGCCTCTATTTAATGCTCAGTTCTAGGTTGGCATTAGTACCCTCAACAATTGTTAGCACACTGTTCCATTTCTGTCTTACCTAGCCTCTGAATCCCACACGTTTGTGATAATTTCCACCTTTGACAGGACTGGAGCCTTTACCTTTGATACAGACGAGTCTAAGGCAGTGCGACCACTGCTAGTTAAATATCTTTTGCATCTGTACCAACGTTAGTTAGGAAGTGAAACATTTTTGAAATTGTGATTTAGATTCACTTTATATTCAAAATGAACTTCCATGAATTCACTGACCAATGTGAATCACTTCTGTTTATAGGGAATTGATAACAGTTTTTTTTTTTTTTTTGAGAGACCAATTTGGGCTTGAATCTAATTTGTTGTTCAATCGGATTTTTATGACACTGTGAAAATTTTAGGCATTGGTGCCTTTATAAAACCTAGTATGTGTTTAACTAGTGAGAAGCCTGATCATTTGTTCCCATAGCTGCTTTTGTTTTCTGTTGTTGATATGTTAAAATAGTCCAAAGCCTGCCTTTGTCTCCCCCTATTAGAGGAGCTCAGTGAGGAAGGTCACTCAGCAGCAGCCAGCTTAGTCTTTCTGAGAAAGATGGGAAAAGTTTTCATCTTACATCTGTTGACTTCTCCTACTGAAAGACTCTGCTGCAAACTATATTTCCTTAAGGGTTTTTTTTTTCCTATCTTCATTATTAAGTAAAATGGCATATTTACCCACGTGGTTCTACATAAAATAAAATTGCTCTGTGACAATTTTTAGTATTTATAATTGCTGTTTCAAGAGATCTAGCCATGTGCTCCTGAAATTCTAGAAATGCTTTTTAGTTTTCATACTTTGCCCCCCCCCCCCCCCCCCCCCCCCCCCCCCCACCCCGCACGCCCGCGCCCGGCAGGCCCCCCCCCAACCCCCCCCCTATTCCCCCAAGCCCCCACCGCCCCCCCCCCCCGCCTGCCTACAACACTTGTAGTTGTTTTGACTGCTTGCTAGATATTCTCCCTTTCTAAGTTATGCTTTGTGATTTACCTGCTATTTATCAGAAGCACCTTTTGTACGAGATACCTTCTTGTTTCCCACTGGAGCACAGTTTGAAGAATTGGATATAAAGGATCATATATACCGGTGGATTTCTTTTTCTTTTTTTTTTTTGCTTTTGGGTCACACCTGGCGATGCTCAGAGGTTACTCCTGGCTCTTCACCCAGGAATTACTCCTGGTGTTGCTTGGGAGACCCTATGGGGTTCCGGGGATGGGACTCATATCGGCCACATGCAAGACAAACAAACACCCCTATCGCTGTATTATCGCTCCAGCCCTTCAGTGGATGTTTTTATTGGAAAAAGTCATTTTGTAAAAAAGTGTGACTCTTGCAAAAACAATTTGAGGACAAATGTCTTCATGGCTTCAGGAGAAGCCAATAGCCTATGATATTATTACCTTCTTTGAATCTAGAGTATTTCATTCAAAAAGATAATTTGTTCTATATCTTGGCTAACTTATTCAGATCTTATTGTGTGTTATGATTAATTTTTTAAAAATTATTTTATTACACCACCTTTAGACATAAAGTTACAAGATGCCCATGCTTGAATTTTGGTTCTATAGTGTTTCAACACCCATTCCTCTACCTGTGCACATCTCCCATCACCAATGCCCTCACCTCCCTCCCCCTCCCCAGCCCACCTCCATGGCAGGTTCTGTATTTCCCTTTCTCTCTTTCTATCTCTCCCTTCTGCCTACCTTTCCTACACATTGTGGAATGTAGTATATTCTAGGACATGATTGTTCCCACCAGTTCGATGGACTTAGGGAGCCTCATGGTTAGCTGAGCTAGGGGAGAGCTGAGTGCCAGCTCTCCCAGTTGTGTCTGAGGCTCTGCATGCTATGGCTGGTCACCCCGGGAAGTTCCTGGGCAGGACAATTGGGCTCAAGAACAAGATAGAGAGGGGAAGGGGTGGCCCCAGCTCCATCTGACGAATGCCCGGTGACGTCCACTTCTGGGAACTGCCAACCTGGGCTCGAACTCGGCTACTCTGTTAATGTGGTCTTGACATTGGCATCTCTCCTGGGCAAGTTCTGATGTGATGCAGCATCTGGACAGCGAAAATGGAGGTTACTGTGGTGGGTGAGTCTCATCCAGCTGCTTCTGGGGCCCCCAGAGGTGATGGGCCAACACCCAAACCCTATCTGTCCTCCTGGGAGCCTCATGGTCAGCTGGGCTAGGGGAGAGTTGAATGCCCTCATGATTCATTTTATATCTCATATGATTCAAGATTTTTTGGGGATTTTCAACAATTTTCTTGTATTGAACATAGTACTTGTTCACCTGTAGTATCACAAGAACATTCTTACTAAATTGTAGCTGCTCAAGTCACTCTTTTTTCCTTAGAAAAGAACAAGACTGCTTACCTTGATTATGAATACTCCAAAAAAATAGTAAGTGAATGATTGATAACAGAGAAAACTCCTTGCTTTGAAAATCCCTGATATAAGAATGCATCTAAAATTAAAGACATTATGGTTATCGGCAGCATTTTATTTCTTCTTATGACATGGAATAATGATGTTTGTACAGTCATTTGCATCACAGATTGCCATGGTATATAACTAAATTAGATTTGGAATTAACAATGATTTACCAGGTTTATGTTTCTAAAGAGAATTAAAATAACTTTTGCTTTAAGAATTAATTGGGCCCAGGAGCTGCCCGGGAACCAGTATGCAGAGCCAAGCGGCTGGAGAGACTGGAGCCCGGCTCGCGCCGAGCCCAGCTGACGATGGGATCCCGAGGAGGGCACATGGGTTTTGGGTGTTGGCCCATCGCCTCTGGGGGGTCCCGGAGGCAGCCGGATGAAACTCGCCCATCACACTAGCCACCATCTTCGCTGTCCGGACGCTGAGAAACTGACCCACGACCAGATCCAACTGAGCAAAGCCAGTTCGAGGACCGCCCCCCCCCCCCCCCCCCCCCCCCCACAACTGAGCAAGCCAGTTCAAGCCCAGATAGCGTGGCCGCTTGCGCGCGTGGTCCACTAAAATAGTGAAACAGTAATGTCTTTTAATGCACTGTATTCCACGAAGAGCAGGAAAGTTTATCGGGAAGGAGATATAAAGACGAGGGAAATGACATACAGAATATGCCAAGTAGTTGAGGTGCGGGAGGCGGGAGGGGAGGTGGGGACATTGGTGATGGTAGATGGGTTTGGGTGGAGGGATTGGGTGTTGGAACACTGTGGATCCAAGACTCTACATGAGCATCTTTCAATTGTGTGTCTAAAATGGTGTAATGATATTTGGGGGAAAATAATAAAATTAAATTAAAAAAAAAGAGTTAATTGGGCAGGTAAGATTCTTGTGCCATTTTAAACACCCCTTTCACAAAATATTCTCCGAGGAATTAGAGAACACTATATAGTGAGATTTATTGTCATTTATAACTCATCTAGGCTGTACTGCTGAGAATATTGACCACTTTCAGCTTATCACTAGTTCATCTTAAACAGGGTTCTCAATTCATTGCTATGTGATGAACCTTTATTTTCAGTAGGCATTAGGTCATAATTTGGTCTTCTATTCCTGAAGACTTTTTTAAAAAATCATAAAATTGATTATGAAAATAATTGAAGAAATTTTTCTTACATATATAGACTTTCTAGGCATGTTTTGCATAACACCCAAAAGCTTAACAAGAATATTAAATCTATTTTATAAGTTTGTGCTAGTTAACATTGTAGCAGGGTGGTGATTGAAAGGTGAGACTCTGAGAACACTTGATTTTAAATAAATGTGTCATAGAAGGGGGTATTTTTCTGCCAGAGCAGAAACTTTGTACTCTATTAAATCTCTCTTCTCTGGTAAGTTTTTTAATATTATGTACTTGCACTCATTTTCCCCTAAGTCTTTAAATTAAGGATCATTTCCTAATATTTTTCTTGCCATTATTGCATCTATTGAACATACTTTTATAAATTTTTTATGCTGAACTTTTAAATTCTAACATTGTGATTTACAAAGTTGTTCATGATACACTTGTTTCAGGCATTCAATGTTCCAACAACAATTCCACCACCATTGTGACCTTTGCTCCACCAAAGTCCCTAGTTTCCCACACAACCCCCAAGCCCTTAGCAGGCAAAAACAAATTTACTTCATATTTCTTATTACAACAAAAAGTTAAAGAGGGTCTGGGGAGATAACACAGTGGGTGAGATGCTTGCCTTGCACCTGGCTGACCGGTGTTCAACATATGGCATCACATATGGTTCCCCAAGCTCACCAGAAGTGATTCCTGTGTGCAGAGGCAGGCTAACCTTTGAACACTATAGGTTGTGACCCCAAAACAAACAAAATAAATAAGGAAATGGAATCATCAAAAGACAGATCAATAAGAGTTAATTTATGGTAATTGACATATGTCACAATTGTGTTAACTAAAATTATTGAGGATTTACTGAGCTGGTTGGTGCTAGCTGAGCCTTCTGTGTTAGTGCTTTTGCTCATTGAACTTGGTGGACTTCTATGCAACTTTTCCTTCCAATTTGTTTTGCTTATACTGGATGTCAGTATTATGAAATTTGTAGCTATGGAGCTGGAGAGATTTGGTGGCCTGATGCTGGTGGAGGTTCAGTTGTGAAGCTGGGCTGTTTCTCTACTAGAAGTGTGTCGGCTGTGAGTTTTCAGGGAGAAAGGGGATCTGTCTGCCCCCACGCCACCCCCATCTTCAGAAAGCCCCAGAGATCTCAGCCCAGACTGACCTGCCTGGAGGGATTCATCAGCATCACTAGTTGTAGAGCCATTTCTATGCCAGCAAGATGTGGGCGAGGGTGGGGTCTCCTGGGTGTTCTGATGGAGCGTGGATGGGAATCTTATTGCCGTCATTCTGAGAAGACTTCAGAGTTAGCCCAGAGACAGGTGCACCTGGGAACACATAGCTGCATGGTGTACCTTTCTATATTAGTTGTGGAGCTGAGCTATTCTATGTCTGAGGTTGTTGGGTGTGGTGTAGGCTGCTAGGCCCTTAGACAGGAAGAGGAATCCATCTCCCCCCCATTCTGAGCAAGCTACCGTAATTCTCAGATGAGATTGGGATGAATCATGGGCATGGTCTTCTTTTTGAGATTAGTTTTGTAGCTCGGCTAAATGTTTATAGAAATGGTGAGAAAGGAACATTTCCAGCACTACTATTTCTTCAGTGATCTCTTATTGTTTGTTCCATCCCAATAAAAAATAAAACTTTAATTTTGTCTAATCTCTGTTTGTGCCTCATATGCAGCTCCAATTACAAGGGCCAATAGAGTTTACAATTAATTGGTTTGTCCTTTCATCCCATAGTACCAGGTGTCTCCTACATGTTGCATGTGGTAGAGCACATAACTTATATGTGTAAGTCCTGGGTTTCATCCCTAACATCTCAAAAAATATCCTTGTCCTTGCAGAAATTAACCATTTAACAGCACAAGTTAAAGTTAGTAAGTATACATATAATATGAGCGTGTTCTAAATGCTGTATAAAATGAAAAGAATAAGCAGTTAGAAAGTGCCAGGTTAGAAGGATCATTAATTACACAGAGAACATGACAAGAGTGAACAGAGATGATGGAGTCAATTTCATTAAGAAAGTTATTGTATATAAAAATGAATAAAAGAAGGGTGTGCTAAAGGCCCGGGAACAGCGATCATGTGAAAGTGAGGCAGGAGACCACGTACTAAAAGTGGCACAGGCAGCCCACCTCAGTTCTCTTCATTACGCTGCATTTGACCCCTGAGTACCACCAGGGAGGATTGCATAGAGCAGTCAGGAATGAGCGCTGTGGTATATGGCTTAGATCCCAAACCCTTAGACGCACAAGGGGGCTGGGAAATAAAGCAGGTAAGAGTTTGCCTAGATGTTTTTTCTAAACTTTATTAAATGCCATGATTTGCAAATATGCTCACAGTAGAGTTGTTTCAAGTATTCAGTATTCTAACATCAGTCCCGCCACGAATGTGCCCTTACAACCACCAAAGACCCTAGTTTCACACTTACCCACTAAGCCTGCTCCCCTAGCACTGATTAATCTACATTATATTGCTTATTAAAACATATATCGAGTAATGGTGTTGCTAAAATCATGGCCTTTTACCAAGCTGTTATGTGAAGGTTGGACCATCAGTATTATTGCTTTCATATTTTGAAATTTGTGGGCCTCTGCTCAATTTTTAACAAAGTTATAGACATTCAGTATTGTTACAGACATATTACAGAATACTGTATATTAAAAATATACAGAATATTGTTACAGGCATTCAAGATTCAACCCCTGTCTTACCACCATTATTTCCAAATTTCCTGGACACTGATTAAACCTACCCTATAGCAGACCCTCCATAATTGGAGCTATTAAGCCCTTGTATGAGAAATAACTGATATGTTGTTACTGTATAGGCATTGTGTGTATATATTTTGCTATCAATTGCCTCCACTTTACATTCATTAAATGTGGTGTGCTACTTGGTATATAGTATAATAGTACTTGGGGTGTTGTATGGCTGCAAATGTGGCCTCGTGCTCCAGGATTCCAACACTTTTAGCAAGTTGATAATGTTGGAGTTAAATTTTTTTTTTTTTTTTTTTGCTTTTTTGGGTCACACCCGGCAATGCTCAGGGGTTTCTCCTGGCTCTGCACTCAGGAACCACTCCTGGCAGTGCTCGGGGGACCATATGGGACACCAGGGTTCGAACCCGGGCCGGCACAGGCCAGCCGCATGCAAGGCAAGCGCCCTACCGCTGGGCTATCGCTCCGGCCCAGTTGGAGTTAAATTTTAACTTGAGGTAGCTTTGGGGGGTATGAACAAAACTGTTGGGCCTTCTGGAAGGACAAGGAGATGGGGAAAGGTAGCTCATTCCTGACTCCCATGAAAGCCTGGAGATTTTAGTCACAAAATCTGCATACCTGAATTTTTCAATGGATTAATTCATGGATGGGCTTCATTCGAGCAGTTGAGTCCAGCCTTGAACATGACAGTGATGTAGAATGTGGAGCTTCTGGCTGCTGGGGCTCTGTTGGGACAGGCTGAAACCTCACCTGTCTCCCTCCGAGTAACTCAGTGTCAGCCTTGTATGGGGACCAGACGCATTTCTGCCACTTAAGGATCTCTGTAGAGACCTGGATCATGACCAGTAGACGAGATTATTTGTGCCAGAGGTGGTTCTGAGTGTAACTGCCAAGCCTTCTAGAAAAACAGGGAGATGGAGGGAGGAAGCCCACCCCTTACTCCATGAAAGCCTGGAGATTTAGTCTCAAAACCCGCATACCTGAGTCTTTCAAAGGATTAATTCATGGGTGGGGCCCCGTTTGAGCAATGGAGTTCAACCTTGAAGGTGGCGGTGTTTGTGAAGTTGGAGGTTTTGACTGCTGGGGCTCTGTTGGGATGGGCCTGGGCCTCACCGTTCCCCCTCCCAGGGTCTTAGTGTCAGTCTGTCACAGGGACCAAAAAGCATCTCTAGATGTTGGTTTCATAGGGTGGGAAACGAAACAGCAGGGTGTTTGCTGAGGAATAAGATGATCTATTGAAATTTGAAACATTGTTCTGATGAGAATTTTTCATGTCATTTTAGCAATCAATCAGGACAGGGAAACTTAAGTAGATATAGGTTAAGATGTCTTAGGAACACAAAATGTTTCTTATTTATTTTTTAATTTTGGGGAGAGTCACACCTGGCAATGCTTAGTAGTTACTCCTGTGTCTAGGAAATTATTTCATGTGTTGCTTGGGAGAGTCTTTGTGGGATGCTGGAGATCAAACTCAGGTAGCAGTATGCAAGGTAAACATCCTCCCTGCTGTACTATCTCTCTGGCCCACAAAATGTTTCTTAACCACAATTATCTGCCTCAGAAACTAAATTAAGGTCCTGAAGACTGTCAGCCTGGGAGATGGGTAAAAACTCTGAGGGTGTCCTTGGATGCAAGAGTCCTGGGTTTGATCACTGGTACTGATACGTAGGAGCTGAGGGGTAGAGCATTTTAAATCTCTACCAATGGAACAGGTAGACAATCAGAATGTAGAATGGGATGGCTGGGGTGGGGCGATAAAAAGAAGACCGCGGCCCATCTCTCTCCTTTCCCCATCCCACTCTCTGTGTAACTCTCTGGACTTACTCCTCTCCCTCCAGGATCACGTAGGGGCAGTGCACCCAGACTCAGGGCCAGGCAGAGACAGGATACAGGATACAGGCAAGGCCCAGGTACTGAGAACAGGAGTCCTACTAACATGCACAGGGGCGTGGCTGGAGACTGGGAAAACTGGGACAGAAAGACAGGAACTGCTCAGGTATAGTTGGGAGGCCCAAAGACAGGACCAGATTACAGGGATCCCATCCATATGCATGTAGCTGTGGCCAAAGACTGGGAAATTGTACATGGGCTAGAGAGAACAGCCAGGGACAGGACCTGGCAATCATTCACAGAAGGTGAGAAGACTGCATGAAACAAGACGGGAAGTCTTGTCTTGTTCATAGGAATGGGCAGTGTCAGGGGATGGGGCTGGTGATGTCATTCATGGGTACAGGAGAGGTTTGGACATTGGGGGAAAGATCTGGACCCATCTACCTTTTCTGTACAATAAAGTAATTTTCAATCTTCTGAGTTTTGTGTGCAAATCTCTCCTACAATCCTCAGTTTCACCAGGGCAGGAAAATCTGCTTTTGCATTAATAGTACCACATGTTCTATCAAACACTGCTGGGAGTGACCCTAAGCTCAGAACTTGGAATAACCTCTGAGGACTGCTGGGTGTGACCCCCCGCCCCCCACCAGTTCACGGAAGAATGGCCATGACCTTATTAAAAAAGAGCCTTGCCATACTCAGCAAACTCTTGATAGTGCAGAAAATGGTTGACATCTATCTGAAGGGTGTAAGGTTCTTGTGAAGGGGCCTGGAGGCAGCCTGTGGACAAACTTCAGTCACATCAATGTAGAACTCAGTATCTCTGGAAAGAAAGAGAAGAGATACTAGATGAGGAAGTAGAGAGAAACTGGATACAATCTGCGCTCTCTGTTGTCACACACAGAATATGAGCAAGAGTGTGACACTGACTTCAACTACAAGAAGAGTTCTGTGTATGCTCACATCCCCATCAAGATGGCTATTTGGGAGAGTGGGTCATTTGGGGATCAAACTCAGGTAGGGTTTGATTCAAAATTCAAAATTTGTTAGGCAGAAGATATATATTTGTAGGGTTTGGATGAAGTCATATGTTGCTTGTTTTGTATCTCAAATGCAGAATGATGGGCGATTTCTTGAAGGAAATAATGTTAAACTTTTTCAAATTCAGCAAGCCACTGCAGGTAAGAGTTTTGTGGGTAAACAAAAGGTTTTGTGTGGTATCCCCATTTCTGAAAAATGTACAGTTTAGCAGGAGGCCGGATAAGATCTAAGTTGTTCTGCTACAGAAACAGCAGAATGTGTGGAATGACTTTTCAGAAATATACGTTATAATGAGCTACAATAAAACTATGTTGAGTTTGGAGTTATTTTCTTTAAAAAAAAGTGTAACTGCATGTTCTGGTTTTATCGTTGCTTCACACATTAAGTCAATGATAAGCACTGTTTGTGGATTGATTCTAGATGTGGGAGATTCCAATGAAATAAATATAAGGGCAAATCTCTGTTGTCTTGACTTGGTTAGTTAACAACTCAACATTGTCATAAACCATTGTATAACAGTATTTTAATTACTAGTAAAGTAAATAATTAGTAAGAAAAGAACAAATAAAAGATTATATATTGGAATTATTTTAACTAGTCAGGAAACAGAAATATTACTCTAAACTTGTATTTACTCTTGACAGTTTTTAGGTAAGTGCTTAATTTAAGGCAGTTTACTAATAGAAATGTCCTAAATATAAATAAATATCTTTTGCTAAAAGTTTTCTCATAAATGTATTGAAATAATCACTATCTTCCCGTTCATCATCTATTTGCTTGAGCGGGCACCAGTAATATCTCCATGTGTCCTGTCTCATGCTAGTAGAGCCCAAGGGCATCTGCTTGCTCCAGGAACATAAAGAGCCTAAGGCAATTATATTAGGTCATGGGAATGACCTAATATAACTGTTACTGGTATTTGGCATATCAAATACGACACGGGCAGTTTGCCAGGCTTGCCGTGTGGGTGGCATACTCTTGTAGTCACCTCTAAACACAGCATTTATTGATGAACTGTATGGCTGCAAGCGGCCGTGCGAGCCGGGCTGTGATAGACTCATCTGCTGCTGGGTGGAGTTCTGACAAGAGGGAAGTCCGATGTGAAAGATGGCGGCCCTCATGGGGTGGGGGGGTCATCTGGCTTGTTGTGAGGCCCTGATGGGTGGCAGGCCAGCACTAGAACCCATCATCCCTCCCGGGCGCCTCGTGAGCAGCTCGGCACAGGGAGAGCAAGTAGCAGCTCTGCCCCATGTCTGTAAGTCTCTGGATCAGCATACCTGGGCCGGATTGAAAAAAAAATACTGCTGCAGGTGGGTGTCGATGATCCGGGCTGTGATAGGCTTGTCTGCTGCTGGGTGGAGTTGTGATGAGAGGGAAGTCCGATGTGGAAGATGGCAGCCCTCATGGGGTGGGGGGGTCGTCT
The DNA here is from genome assembly GCA_021461705.1 of Cryptotis parvus. NCBI lineage: Eukaryota > Metazoa > Chordata > Mammalia > Eulipotyphla > Soricidae > Cryptotis > Cryptotis parvus. Next base: position 36,275 of record JAJIBD010012343.1, read on the forward strand.
GGCTTGTTGTGAGGCCCCTGCTGGGATGGCGGGCCAGGGCTAGAATCCGCCATCCCTCCTGAGCAGCTGAGCTCATAAAATAAAGTGAAATAATATAACTAGTTAAATAGTGAACAACAAAGTTAAATTACTTAAAATGTTTAGTTCTTGTCATCAGAGGCAAGGCTACAGTTCAAGTGATATGCAGCATAGAAACCTGATGTTTCTCACCAAGTTCCTGTGAAGAAAATCTATGTTTTCTATTCAAATAATTTCTTTTAAGAACTTTGATAGAGAACACTGGAAGAGACCACAGTTTGTTTACCAAAGAATTAGAACTTCTGTATACGATTATTTGGAAGAGTGTGGGAAAGCCGCTTCCCAGCAATTAACCTGCTCTGAGTTGAAGTCAGAGATTCCTACAGTTCTGCCTAGGGTAACACAATATTTTTGCCACCTGGTAACCATTTAGTGCCTTGCTGTCTGTCAAATTGGAACCATTAATCTAAGATCCACAAAGCACACTGACCTCATCAGGAACTATCAGCGACATTAATCACATGGCGAGCAGTAATTAATACCCTTGCTGTACATCTTGGCAGATGCCAAGTGATAACTGTGCCCAGAGACAGAGCCATTTGGTGGGTGGTCTGAAGGTGATACTCTTTCAGGATAAATGGAAAAACACTGATAGGAAACTTGCAGTTCAAATTAAAGAGAAAAAAAATCAAGAACTCAGTGATTTGTTGTCCTGCCTCAAGCATGTGTTGAGTCTGTATGGGTGTCCTTGATGCCCCGGGCGATACCCTTGGTGATGAAAGCTAATCACCTTTATTCTCAGCTACTCCAGTACCTTTGACACTTCTGTAATGGACCATAGAGATTGCCATAGAGATTTCCTACCATCTGTATTTTCTTCTTCCAATTAGCTTGTGAGCATCAAGGAAAGCAGAACATAATTTGGGACTTTTTATTTCTAACTTTTACTGGCATGGTTTGTGGTACCTGTGACAACATTATTAGTAGATGAATGGATATGACTCTGAATAAGCAATATATAGAACTATGCTAAACATTCACTTTGTAGGTGGTCTGATTGTATTACACCTTTGACCTGCATGCCTAGCAAAGTGTTGGTGCAGAGAAGGTAGTTAGTCCATATCTATCAGAATGTGTATACCTGACAAGATTTCAGGACATGTCTACTCTTGGAATACTGCTGATAATATGCCTCCTGGCAAATGGTGTCAGTAGTGAAATGAATTTTAACATGACACATTTTTTTGTCGAAATATTTGTAGGAGTTTAGGAACTATAAAGCAAGAAAAAATAGCTCTACATATATATATATATATATATATATATATATATATATATATATATATATATATATATATGTAAGCATTTACGTGCGTTTCCATAAGGAGAAAGAAACAGCACAAGTCCTAGATGCGTTTTCAGAGTTCTACAAGACTTTCTGATAAAAGGTAATACAAAGATGTGAAATAAAAGTTCCTTCTTGAAAACAATTATGCATTCCTGCATGTACACTTCACTGGAAATGCTATTTTATAGTTTTATGTTTGCTATAATGATGGTATCAAAACAAAAAATGCATTCCATCTTCATACTTACGGCTATGGCAATGAGAAAAATAATGCTTCCCTATAGAAGGATTTGTGCAGCTAACACTGGCAGTTTTTAACTGAACTGGATCAATTATATATTAAGTACTTAGCAATGAGTAAGTGAATTCACTAAATAACCTGCTGAATTCCTAGGTTACCAGAATGTACCACAAGTAAGAAAAATTACAATTCCTTTATTTTAATAGCAAAAAATCAATCTTGAATATCTGAGTAGCAGACCTGGGACTGAAGGAGGGAGACCAATGAAGAAAATATCACTAATTTACCATGTGGACAGGAGCATTTTAACAATTCTAAATAAAAAAGACAGCTAGCCAGGGGGAGAAGCAAATAAGGATTTAGTTAATCTGAAGTCTTTCCAGTTCAGTGGCTTACATCTCTCTGACCTGTTCCTCTACTCAATGATATTTCCTTTATCAGTTGCTCATTCAGTTTCAGCCTGGCCCTGAGTCTGACTACCCCAGTGTGCAGTCAACTGGCCTGGTGTCTTTGCAGAGCGCCTGGTCTCTACTTCCTTGTTCTGTGAGCAGCACAGCTTGAATGTCCACAATTTATAAAGCCAAACACCACCCTACCCTGTCCTGACCACTTTATGGACTTTAGTTTGGAATGAAAATATATATGGAATAATTCAATTTCATAACATAATTCCAGAATGAAAATATTTAGGTTCAAAGCAGGTTTGTGGTTAAAGTAGACAATTTTTATCATTTCAAAATGGTGTTTAATGTTAATCCTTTTGACACCGCTCCAGCCTTTATAATCTCTGGGCTGTTTCTCTACATTCAAGTTTGCCCGCTCTAGTTTGTAGCTCCTAGCATTATAGCACATAACTTTTGCTTATTTCTTCACAAGCTCTATGTTTAAATTTACTTGTGTTTTTGAGATGGCTTGAAAGGATGGCTTGGAAGTGGACATCACAGGCCCTGCCAGTGATGCTTGGTCTACTGTTCAGTGGTTCAACTCAAACCCCTGAGAACGTGGTGCTGCTAAGCTCCGCCAGGCCCGGATTATCTGGGCTGTCCCAGCTGTGCTGGAGGCCCCCGGGACCACACCTAGTGATGGAACCATGTGGTGGAGGGCATTAAATCTGGGTCAGGCACACTAGGCATATCTCCAAACTACTGTAATATCTCCTGGTCCCATTTGCCCAGCTTTAGAGGTTTTCCTTTAGGGGTGAAAAGGAAAATACTTTAGCTCATATCATCTGAATATGGAAAGCAGTTAATTCTATCTGTGTAACAGTTAGTGCCTAAGCATTTCTATATTAGAAAACATCTATAAGCTGTATTTGCCTTAGGAAAATGTGTTGGAGACACTTACTATATCCTTTTATAAAGCACAAGTAACATAATAATTCTGACCTTGAGAACATGTTTTATCTTAGCACACATCTGTAAGATATTTATCTTGGCTTCATAGTAAAAAATATTAAAGATGATCAAACCCATGGTTTATTTTTCAAGTATTCTGACAAAGGTTCTTAGCAAATATAGTTTATCAAGTCATGGTTCAGTCTCCTGCCATTTATTTTCCTGGATTGAAGCCTATCAACTGGAAATATATTGGCATTATTCATGAAATAAGGTTTAGAAGATATTTGAAGAATGAAACCTAAAATTCAACAGGGAAAAAAAGAGGATTATATTGAATAATGCACAGTAAATGGTAGCATTTGAACTGTGCTAATAGACAATGCGGCAAGAAAGAATATTTGACAAATTACTGAATAAAGACAAAAAAATATTAGAGTTGCCAGAATTTTGTGCTGATAATATGACTGCTAACTGAGGAAACAAATGATTACATGTATAGTTTTTCTGTACTTTTTTCTTTCATGAGGGCATCTGACAGTTTCAGAGCTGATCCAATTCATTATTGGTTCATAATTAAAGAGAACTCAATTTTTTTTCATGCAGAAATAAAACAGTAGCTTATCAGATGGAATTATAAGCACCGCCTGCCTAACTACAGAATTGTGAATTTGTATAAAAAGAAGCCATAACTGAAGTGAACTATGTATAAAATGGGAGAAAAATAACTAATTCAGAATTACTTTTATTAATACTTTCAGGATGTTGGTATCATGTTCTCAAGTCCCAGATAAGTAAATTAAGTTAAATGCATATCACAATGTTCTGGCATACATATTGTTATAGATAAATATAAACTTAAACAAAAGCAACATAAAGCCCATATGGCCATAAGACATAAGACTTTCGCATTTTATTTTCTTAAAATAAAATCTCTGAAGGACAGGAGAGGATTATGTTTTATAGGACTTATTTAATAATTAAAGCACATAAGTGGATTTGAAAGAGTTAAAGAAGAATAAATATCAAAAAATGATTTTTCTGCATTATGGCAGAAGTTCGAAAGTCAGCTGCAGCTTTTGCAAAATAAACAGAGACATTTGACCCTGATTCCCCAAAGTACTTGTGGAAGGGAGAAATTCTAAACAGGGTAGGAGAGGTCATGGAATGAGAGTTTGTGCTTGTGTGCTTCCGTGTGTGTGTGTGTGTGTGTGTGTGTGTGTGTGTGAGAGAGTGAGAGAGAGAGAGAGAGAGAGAGAGAGAGAGAGAGAGAGAGAGAGAGAGAGAGAATGTTTTTCTAGGTTAGAGGTGGAAATTAACATGGAAGGGATATTCCCAGAGGTACTTTTCCTGGCTGTGATTCTTTATTTCTTGATTCTCTGGGTAAGCTAAAATTTAACTTGCTGAAATGAAAGAGACCAGAGAGTGGAAACGGAAAGTTAAGCAAAACCCTAAAGGCGAAACATTCAAAAGCTTGCGCAGACCTGTAAATTAGAAGCTTGAGTAGGTGGTATAGCCACCCCTGGTGAGATAGACTAGGAAGATGTGGCCTGTTGTATCACGGAGTAATACAATCTTGAGTAAGGAGAGGGATTTGGATCACTCAAGCTGCAAGATCCACAGATGGGAATGAAAGATCCTAGATAACATAGCTCTGGGATGAGTCAAGAATGGGAGAAGCAGTTTTTTTAGCCCCAGGAGGTGTACTCGCTACCAAGTTCAAACTGAAACATTTAATTTAAGAGCTTGGTTTTCTTGACTGGTGGAAGATTCAGTGTAAGAATGTGGAATTGCAAAAGGATGGAGATAGATAAACCATGACAGCAATAGATCTGGAGGGCTTGTACATTGCAAATGGGGTTTATGTAAGTACAGATCAAATAACATGAAAATTGATGACTTGTAATATTTAGACTTTTACTACTTTTTCACTTTGTATCACTGTCTTTTCACTTGTATCATTGTTCATTGATTTGCTTGAGTGGGCACCAGTGACATCTCCATATGTTCTGTTCCATGATAGTGTAGCCCAAGGGTATTTGTTCGCACCAGGAACATGAAGAGCCTCAAACCATTCGTTCAGGTAATGGGAATGAGGTCTATAATTGTTACTGGTTTTTGGCATATCAAATACAACACGGGTAGCTTGCAAGGCTCTGCCGTGTGGGTCGTATATTTTCATAGTAGGCTCTCAGTTCATGCATTTACTGATGAACCGCATGCCGCAAAGCAGCTGTGAACAACGATGAGAGATGGGCTTTTCTCTTAGGTGGAGCTCTGATAAGCTGTGTCATCTGGATGTTGAAAATGGCTGCCCTCATGGTGTGGGGGGGAGGTGGTTGTTCTGGGTTCTTGTGAGGCTCTGTTGGGATGGCGGGTCAGGGCTAGAATCCCCCTTCCCTTCTACTATTATCAATAGAATACCACCTATATTAAGGAAAGAAAAACCAAAGAAACACAGAGTCCGTGTTTGTAGTAGGGTGTTGTAAAAAGAGAATGTTGATTTGAAGAGAATCCCAATGAAAATTTATCATTAATTATATATGTGGTCACATCAAGCATGACAAAAAGTCACACATATTACTATTTGTAGCACTATTTTTCCAAAGTCATCACTTTTGATTAAAATACATATTGACATATAAGTTAATTATGAAAATTATCCACCTAATTATGAACACATTGTTATTAATATAATAATAATATAATTCTGTTTCCTCAATTGATTTAGCCCATTGCTCTACTTTTAGAAAAAATAAAATCACTCAACAGTTACCTCAAAAGGTGCTTTCTTAGTTTTTTTTAAGGAACTGTGATTTACAAAGTTATTTATAGTTTAGTTTTAGGCATATAATATTTATAGTTGAGTTTTGGGCATAAAATTAATATAATATAATGTAATGTAATATAATATGATATAATATAATATTTATTTTTTATATGATATGATATGATATAATATAATATAATATAATATAATATAATATAATATAATATAATATAATATAATATAATATAATATAATATAATATAATATAATATAATATAATAATCTCACCACCAGTGTCAACTTCCCTCTATTATGTTCTCATACTCCCTCCCCAAACCAAACCTTACCCTATCCCAGCCTGTCAACTTGACAGATGTATTACAAAGTTTCAATGTTGTAACTTAGTGTTCAGTTTTACAACATTTGCTCAAAGTTAAAATTTAGTTTTATTGATTCTGTATTTTGAATATATGGCTATACCATTCACCTATATCACCTATCGAACAGAAGCCCTTATGACTTTTTTATCCATTTATCTTCCCTAGAGTTCTCTCTTCTGCTTTTCTCTTCTCTAAACACTGGGGTCAAGGGGTCAAGGCTTAGGCCTCCCTCTTTTACTAAAGTACATTTCCTCTTCCTTATTCTGTATGTCACAGGTAAGTGAGATAATCCTGTGTTTGGTTTTCTTCATTTGGTTTGCTTCACTCAATATATTATCTTACAGTTCAAACCACATTGCAGCAAATTGCTTGATTTTTTATCATTTCTTGCAGCTGTATAGTATTCCTTGTATATATATATATATATATTCCTTGTATATATATATATATATATATTCCTATATATATATATATATATATATATATATATATATTACCACATCTTAGTAATCCATTCATCTGTCATTGGACATCTAGATTGATTCTGTATCTTAGATTTTGTACTGAATACAGCAATCAATAATGGTATACATATATCCTTTAGAGAGAGTGTTTTAATGTCCTGAGGGTAGATGCCCCAAAGCAGAATTGTTGGATCTTATAACAGTTCAATTCTAAGTTTATTGAGAACGCTTCATGTTGTTTCCACTGGGGTTGTACCAGACAATAGTCCCATCAGTTGAGGACAAGAGTTCCTTTTTCACCACATTCCTACCTATACAGAAATTTCCTACTATTTTTGATATATGCCATTCTTGCTGGTGTGAGATGGAATCTCATTGTCGTCTTGATTTGAATTTCTTTGATGATAAGCAATGCTGAGCATTTTTTCATGTTCCTATTGGCCTGTCTTCCTCTGAGAAATATCCATTCATTTCGTCTCTTCATTTTTTGATAGGGTTTTGAATTTTTTTGTCGGTCTTTGTGAGTATATAATTTATATATCCTGGTTATCAAACCTTTCTCTGATGTGTTAAATGCAAATATTTTTTCTCGTCCAATTAGTTGTCTTTTAGCCCATGTTTCTTTTGCCATGCAGAAGCGCATTATATTTATGTAGTGTAGTCCATTTGTTTATTTTCTATTATGTTTACTTCACCTGTGATATCAGATCATTGACGGTACTTTTGAGGTCCAGATATTGAAGTGCTCTTCATATTAGAAATGAACTTTCTTTGCTTTTTTTTTAAGTGAACAGAAGATGCTTACCAAATGTATCCAAACCTACTAGCACTCCCCTGACTCATTCCATGCCCATTTGGAGGACAGTAGTACCCACTGTGGGTAACACTGATAATGATAATTACAAGTGCTTAAATATGATCATTATTATAACATAATTTTATATAGTGATTTAAATAACCTATATCTAAATATACAAATTCATATATTAATAGATCATGCTCCAAATGTTAAGTTGGAGATCTCCTTTAAGTTATATGGTAAAATATATATGATTCTGATTGGATACAGTCAATTACTTCACTTTTTGATTTTTTCTCTCACCTGAGTGAGGCATGATATTCCAAGCATAGCTCTTCACGATTCCTCTTTGGGAGATCCAAATAGCATTCTCATCCTGATTTTGTGGGGCCCAGGTCTCTGAGGCGTATGTTAATACAGGGAGAATGGGTGGAGTCAAAGAGATGTGCCTGGAGCCGGAGGTTCTTTGTCTTTTTAGCTATTTCTTTGATGCTTTTGAAGGCATTCCATGCTGCTCTCTTCCTCCTGCGCAGCTCAGGTTTTAGGTCGTTCATCATGTTGACTTCTCGACCTAGGTACACATAACTGCTATATTCAGAGATGTCTGTTCCATTGAGAGTGAATGGGGCCTCTGGAACTAGTTCATTTTTCATGAACATAGTTTTGTTCAGATTCAGCTGTAGACCTATCTTTCCACATTCTCGGTTGAAGTCAGCCAGCATTTGTTCTGCTTGGCTAATGTTTGGTTTTATTAGAACAATGTCATCGTGAAGCGGAGGTGGGTGTAGTTGCTGGCTGTCTTTCTTCACTCCCATTCCTTCCAATTCTAATTGTCGCATGATGTTCTCGAGGGTGGCGTTGAAGAGTTTTGGTGAAATGGTATCACCCCTGCTAAACCCCTCTTTGACATCCATCAATGGTCACTTCCTTGTAGAATGGTGAGATCCCGGTGGTGAATCCGTAATACAGCTCACAAAGGATCTTGATGTATTGGGTTTGAACGCCCTGTTTGGCTAGGGCTTCGATGACCACTTAAGTCTCCACAGAATCAAATGCTTTCTTTAAATCAATGAACGTGAGACAAAGTGGCATCTTGAACTCCCTACAAACCTCAATGAGCTTTGTTACCATGTGAATATGGTCATTGTGCTGAATCCTTTTCGGAAGCCAGCTTGCTTGTATGGTTGTCCTTCATCTTGTGTTCTGCTGATCCTGTTTAGGATGACTCGAGTGAACAGCTTGTAGATGGACTACAGGCATATGGGGCGATAGTTGCCAATGTCGTGACTCTCTCCCTTCTTTTTTTTTCTTTTTTGGGTCACACTCGGCAATGCTCAGGGGGCTACTCCTGGCTCTGCACTCAGGAATTACTCCTGGAAGTGCTCGGGAGACCATATGGGATGCTGGGGATTGGACCCAGGCCAGCACAGGCAGGCCACATGCAAGGCGGAGCGCCTTACCCACTCTGCTATCGCTCCAGCCCCTCCCCTTCTTGAACAGTAGAACTGTTTTGCTGGTTTTCCATTGGGAGGGCAATGGAAAACCCAGCAGGAAAACCACCACTCAGGTGGCAGGAAAACCACCACTCAGGAGGGCAATGAAAACCACCACTCAGGGGATGACTTTACATATTTTAATGATTGGCTGTAACCCAGATGGGTTGATGCTCAGATATTGAAACACACAGCCAAATCCACGACCCATGCAGGTTGGGACCTCTCCACATTCCTGTGGCTGGAACCTTCCATTGGACCTTAATATCTGGTTTAGCTTCTTATTGTTGCCAATGGCAATGAAATGGGGAGAGGAGTCTTCTTTTGAAAAAGTTAAGCTAAACAACACCAGGCCCAAATGCTGGTGTGAAAAATTTTAAAAATTTTAGGTAAATAACACCAGGCCCAAATTCTGGTGTGGTCTGACTCCCCTTTTTTTTTTATTAAAAAAAGAAATTGTAACTAGTACAAATTAGTTATTTTCACCACATTCAGACTTTTTTAGAATTTGATTTTGCCTTACACAAGATTTATTACAAAACGATATTTTGCTAGCATGACTAAAGAATTTTTTGAATATAAATTTGGCTTGGAAGTATACTTTATAACAATTAACCAGGATTATTTAGGAGTTTTATTCTTAAAACGTTGAAGTTTAGGACTTTAGTAGAGACACTACAGAATTAAAACACATTATTACCATAAAACAAGAGGATTTTACACAAGTTGCTAAAGTTTTCCTAGATTTTTGATACTTGATGGCAAAGCTGACCTGAAATAAAATTACCTTAACAATAGCACACATTTGTATGTCCTATGCAGACCAATTTCAATTTTGCCCTTTTAGAAACTTCTAAATTTGAAGGGGTTCTTTGTAAAACTGTCACTTTTTTTTTTTGTTTGTTATCAGCTGCTTTTAGATAGATGAACCTTGACAAGGGGGTGGGGTGGGGGCCTGGAAGCTTGTTCCAGGAGGAAAAACTGCCAATCGATGTTTGCTTAAAAACATAGAAAGTAGCCCCTGAGTTTTTCCTAAGTTTTAGATACCAACATAAGAAAACTTGATCACTTGAATCCCGCTTATTCATGATTTGCTCGAGCGGGCACCAGTAACATTTCCATTGGACCCTATCCACGTGCCAATGTAGCCCAATGGCATGACTCCTAATTATGATAAGGCTTGCCAACTTTAAAAAATTTCTACTTTTGGGTTCTTAAATTTGGACTTAGTATTTGAACATTTAACAGACAAAAAGAAGTTGAGTTGTTGTTTGACCATTTAGGAAGGGTAGAGGAAGCTGATGAACTGAGAAAGGAGGCACAGTCCTCCAGGGCAAATAGCC
>JAJIBD010012344.1:0-44876 GCA_021461705.1 Cryptotis parvus
AAAATCTCCCAAAACAAAAACACAGACCTAAAATCCTTATGTGTTATTACTACCCATATAGTAAACACTAACAAAATAACTATTTTTGCAAATATTTTTTCTTATATTTAAATGAATTTGCCTGGATTTTTCTCCAAAATGTTCAAACTAATTGAATGCTAATTCTAGTTTCTTTAAGAAGCAGAAAAGAAAAAAAGGTTCTGGAAGTTTCTAGTTCCCCTGGGATGTGTGAATCTTTCTTCTGGTAACTAAGGCCATAGCAGAGACTATAAGGACTCCACAGGATATTCATATTCATTTTCTCCTCAATGAAAGAGTTTCCAAGGTGCTAAGTGACAGCAATTTGGTGGTTTCTGTGAACTGTCAGCACAGGCTCCACCAGCCCATGCCACAATAGTCAAGCAGCTAGGAAAGAAAGTGACTGGGACTAGAAGAGTTTATACTTGTCTGATTCTTTCTGCGTACTGATAAATACACTAGGAAATCACAGAGGATATGAATATCCCATTTCTCACATCAAGTAACACTGTAACTAAAACTTAGAAATTTATATGTATTATTTTTTCCTTGTAGTTAAAAACACAATTTGAGATCTTTTATTGGCATGTTTAAGGCCCTCATATCAACAATATGAACAAAGTAGAGCAATTCTCCCTATTTTAAGAATTTGATACTAAGTTCAAAGAGGTTAAGTGAATATCTAAGATCAAAACAGCTAATAAAAGTATGGATCTGAAACAAGATACCATGCCTCTGGAATGTAGGACGGGCGCTATTCGTTATATCATGTTGACTTCATTTCTCCTAAGGAAATAAAGTAATCTTGATCTCACCTTGAAGTTCAAAGCATTTTTTGTTTACTTGCTCTAGCTAGCTCCTGGGCTTCAATTAATTCCTTGCGAAGATGTTGAATTTCTTGTTTTGCCTCAATTTCTGACTGTCCACCTTGCAAGTCATCTGACAAAAATGTTTATTTTGAAAGCAAAAGTTAGTATCACACTGTAACTAGAACCCAAGATTAGTAATCGCTTTCATATTTAATATAGTTAAATAATAGCAAAAATGAGTTAAGTGAAACAAAGAAGCACCTTATATTCAGCATTTTATTTTACTCTGACAAAACAAGTACAGTTAGATCTATATTAGTAATTTATTGCTATGGCACTATAAAACATTAATATATGGCAAGTTATACATTTCATTAATGTAGAGTTAATGCATGACAATATTCAATGAGAAAGGTATATCCTATTCTTTTATCAATTCTGAAGCTTGACAACAAATCAGAAAACTTTTACTTGGAACTTAAGTAGAAATGGAAAAGCAGAAACAAACTTATCTTCAAGAAAAAAAGTATTTAACCACAATTTCCCCAGTTACAAAATGTCTACTGTGTTCACTTTGTCATCATATATTCACCAAATACTAGATATATAACGAATACCTGGTGAGCTACTAAGCAATGTCATAATCTAAGCTGTTGTATACAAATACATTCAACGTTATACCTCAAATATGTGCCCTCTCCAACTTCCTTCTCATCTTTCACTGCATTCAAACTTTTACTACTAATATTACCTGAAATAAATGTATTGTATGCTGTGGGAAGAGCAGGAAGTCAGGCGCTTGCCATGAATGTAGCAGACTCTGCTTTGATCCCAGCACTGCATATATACTCCCGAGTAGTGCAAGGAATAGCCCTTAGCAAAATGCCAGAAACAGACCCTGGGCACTGGCCAGGTGTAGTCCAAAATTACCCCCCAAAAAAAAAAAATTAATAAAAAAAAAAAACCAGGGGTCTGAAAGACTTGGTTCAGTTCCCAGCACCAGCAGGGTCATTCATAGACACAGATGTAGGACTAGCTCCTGCACATTACCATATGTGGCCCTCAAACAAAAAAGCCTCCAGTGAAACAAATGTGTTATTATGTAGGTAATATTCTTTCAGTGCATTCTATTACTCTGGTTTACAAGTGTCGCAGTCATAACAATCTTTAATTCATTAAAAAAGAGCAAAGAGGAGGCCGGAGCAATAGCACAGCGGGCAGGGCGTTTGCCTTGCACATGGCCGACCTGGGTTCGATCTCCAACATCCCATATGGTCTCCCAAGCTCCGCCAGGAGTAATTCCTGACCAAAGAGCCAAGAGTAACCCCTGAGCATCACTGGGTATGACCCAAAAAAGAAAAAAAATTGCAAAGAGTAGTACAGTAGGTCGACAACTTACTTTGCATGTGGCGCCTGAGATTAGATCCCTGGAACCCCTGATGGTCCCCTAAGCATCACGAGACATAATCCCAGAGCAGTGCTGGATGTGGCCCCCAAACAAACAAAAGTGCTAAGAGGGATCAGAGAGATCATATGATGTGCAAGGTAAGTGTAAACCTGGGACTGATCTCTGGTACCACATTCGTACCCCCCAGACTCACCAAGAGTAATTCCAAAGCTCATGCCTGGCACAGAGCCAGCAGAAATCCCTGAACACCACCAATTATGGCCCAAAATCAAAACAAAAAAGAAGCATTGAGAATAAAATTTCACGGGGGCTGGAACGATAGTACAGCGGGAGGGTATTTGCCCTGTGTGCAGTCAATCTGGGCTCGGTCCCAGCATCCCATATGGTTCCTTGAACATCACCAGGTGTGACCCCAAAAGCCAAAGAATAAAAATAAAAAGAATAAAATTTCATGATATAATCATAAAATGATCTATACTAGAATATATCTTCCCTTTCAAGTAAAAAATATTAATTTACCTATTTCAACCTACCAATTTTAGTTTCAAATGAATACTTGGTAAAGCTGAGAGCATGGCAAAAAGGCATTTTCTAGTTACAGGAATATTGTCATAGATACTATAAAATTTTTCTAATACCACAGGTGGCATCTATAAAGGTCTTAGTAGCCTATCTATAGATAAGGAGGACAAGTCTTTATTTTTAGAAATATTTAGAAGGTAAGAAATGTCTATATCTTATGTTCAAGCAAGCTTAGCAAAAACAAGAAATAAAATCTACATAAAATCTAGAGTAGGTTGTCTTCTTGTTAGTTATATGTTAGTAATTCTTACCACTTTTGACATTTGAGGCTAAATAACCCTTTGTTCTGGGGACTGTCTTGTGCGTTGTTATTAAAAAAGAAAACAATTATCTCAATGTACAAAATTAAGTATATGAATTTTATTATACTTGTCATTCCCAACTGAGATCACCTAGAGCAGTGGTCAGAGCAGTGTTTCTAAGCAGTTTCCAAAAGTGACCCCCTTTGGGGGTGGGGGGCAGGAGGAAGGGAGAGGCAGGGGAGAGAGAGACAAAGACGAGGAGAGGGAAGAAACGGAGGGAGGAGAAGAGAGAGAGAGAGAGAGAGAGAGAGAGAGAGAGAAAGAGAGAGAATCATGTTTTCTGTCTGGGGGAAGAAAAAGAGACCATCCCTTCTAAACCTTGTTTTCTTCCTATTCTACCAGTTGCCCCCATCCTCTTCTACTGTGGCTCTCTCATTTGTGTGATCTTTCACCTGCAGCTCTCTTGCAATATCCTGAAGACCCACAACAGAATTATTTAGTTTATAGTTTTTAATACTTCCTTCTTCTAAGAAGTTTTACATATATATATATATATATATATATATATATATATATATATATATATATATATATATATGTATTTTTTTTTATTGCTTTTTTGGGTCACACTCAGCGATGCTCAGGGGTTACTCCTGGCGGTGTTTGGGAGATCATAGGGATGCCAGGGATGGAACCCAGGTAGGCCATGTGCAAGGCAAATGCCCTCCCTGCTGGACTATCGCTCTGGCCCTCAAGAAGTTATCTTGTTTCTATTCACAATTGCCAGAATCTGGAAACAACCAGAGTGCCCGAGAACTGATGACTGGATAAAGAAACTTTGGTACATCTACACAATGGAATACTAAGCAGCTGTTAGGAAAAAATAAGTTATGAAATTTGCCTATAAATGGATGGAAATGGAGAGGATCATATGGAGTGAAATTAGCCAGAGGAAAAAGATACAGAATGACTGCATTTATTAGCATGATAAATGTGTTTGTACACGTGACGTATATCACACACACACACACACACACACACACACACACACACACACTATGATACCACTATCCAAGGTCAGGCAAAACATGAATCAGGAGGTCATGTCAACAGGTGGAATCTACCATAAACGTGTGGGAGTCAGGAGGTTAGGTAAGACAGAAAAGGGAACAGTGTGCTAATAATCGTTGAAAACAATAATACCAGCCTAGAACTGAGCACTGAATATAGGCAAAAAGATACACATGATAACCTCTAAATGTATGTATTGCAATCCACAATGTGTAAGAGAAGGAACAGAGAGACAGTGAGAGAGAGAGAGAAGAGAGACAGAGAGACAAAAGAGAGAGAGAGAGAGAGAGAGAGAGAGAAGAGATAAAGAACCTGCCATAGTGGCAGGCTAGGGGAGGGGGGAGGAATTGGGGACATTGTTGGCAGGAAATGGGCACTGGTGGAGGAATGGGGCTGGAACACTGTATGACCAAAATCCAAACATGAACATCTTTATAACTTTATATCTCACGGTGGTATAATAAAATATTTTTTAAAAGAAGAAGTTATCTTGCTTAAGCTTTACTTCTTAAAATCCTATCCACTAAACATGTATTTGCTATACATTCTATGCTATTCTACAGAATCTCTAAAAGCAGTAACTAAAATATTGAAACATCAAATTAACAGTACTACACATTGGGAAAACGAGTAATTCCTTAATATAAAGTATCTAATCAGTATTAAAATCTTACCACTATCTTAAAGTTCTTTAACAGTTGAACTGTCTGAATGATCCAACAAAAGTTCATGAATTACACTTAGCTGACACATCACTTAAATCCTTTAATGTATCGAGTTCCTCATTATCTTTCATTTTTCACTTCCCAAACCTTGTCATTTACTTGAAGGAACTGTAAGCCCTATAGAATTGCCCACATTGTGGATTTGCCCACACTGTCTCCACAGCATTCAGAATATATCTCTAGCTTGTCATACATGCTAGAAGTCGGCTACTAAATTTTAAATCTTGACCAGATTCAGGTTCATTCTTTTGTTACTGAATATGTGGTATGACATACTTTCAGGGTAATTTCAAATCTCTCAATGAAGTACAAACTGCTTTTCTTCTCCATCTTTCAAAACAAAAGGAAACATATTTTCTCCTTTTTTGATTCCTACTGGCAACAAACACAAAGAACTATCACCTTTCATTTAGAACTAGCAACTATCATTTAGCAACTATCATCAATCTGCTATCACAAATTTGACTAGAAACTCCCTAATCTCCAGGTCATTTTCAGACTTTGAAACCAATGGTGCCCCCGGCACAGTTCTCTGAGTAGAAGATATACTTGGATTACAATTATTATTTTAAACAATATTTTTCATATAAAGATTTTTTTTTTTTTTTTTTGCTTTCTGGGTCACACCCGGCAGTGCTCAGGGGTTACTCCTGGCTCTGCACTCAGGGAATCACTCCTGGCGGTGCTCGGGGGACCATATGGGATGCCGGGGATCGAACCCAGGCCAGCATGGGCCAGCCACGTGCAAGGCAAACGCCCTACCCGCTGGGCTATCGCTCCGGCCCCCTCATATAAAGATTTTGAACACAGAAATTTGTGCCACATATCTATTTCACTTCCAGAAGTAAGAGTGGTTGTACATGCTTCATATACCCTGATAAAAACCAATTTCTATGAGTTATATCTCATAGAAATTAGCTTAATTTTGTTAATTCTAGGTGATTAACATGATGGGCCACATATAATAATTCTATATAAAGATTGGATACTTTCAATAGGGAAAGAATAAATTTGAGAATGTTTCAAGAAGCCAAGCATAAAGTTTTAATGAGGAAAATTAATGGGCAACTTAAATAACATTTCTATCAATAGCTCTAAAGGTATACAGTGTTCTAATAATATGTACTCTTCCTTTAAAAAAAAGCCGATTAAAACCAATTATATAAATTACAAAGCATCATATAAACAATATCCCAATATTCTAATGTGTCAGTGAAAATATTTTATTTTTTAAGCATTCTAATAAAATCTTTTAAAGATTGTATACACAACTGTTAAAAAAAAAAAAACAAAGGATCAGACAACCATTTAGGGTTATGGCGAATGTTTCCTAAGAGAACTCTTCCTGGGTGATTTTTCCTTTATAGGATTTAACAAATGGATTGGTACTTAATTACATACATCATTGTATAAACTAGGAAAACAGCATAGTGATAAAGGTTTGTAAAACTAAGGCTTCTTTAGGTGATACTAAACCACAAGGTCTGCACTCTGATTCCTTAAGGTACAAGTCAGAAGCAATAGCACATCTACAAAGATAATTTCCCACAGGCTACTTCTGCTGTTCTGATTCTACAGAACTTCCTGGCATTAGTCCACCATCAATAAATACAGTGGCTAAAATTATTATCAAATTTTTATGTGCACTACAATATAAAAAAGATTGAATGCTAACAATCATATATTTATCAGTTAGCCACCCCATGGCACTTCATTATTTTGTGACGCAAGATCATGAGAAAAAGAAAAGTTTGTGTTCAAGAGAAAACAAAGGGCTTTTTTCAAGTAGAAAAGCAAACAAGCATGGGCCCGGCGATAGCCCAGCGGGTAGGGCGTTTGCCTTGCACGCGGCTGGCCCATGCTGGCCCGGGTTCGATCCCTGGCATCCCATATGGTCCCCCGAGCACCGCCAGGAGTGATTCCTGAGTGCAGAGCCAGGAGAAACCCCTGAGCATTGCCGGGTGTGACCCAAAAAGCAAAAAAAAAAAAAAAAGAAGAAAAAAAAAGAAAAGCAAGCAAACATATAAATAAGCAAACAAGATACATGTTCAAGAGAAAACACACCTTGAGGAATACACCAAGGCACTTTATTTTAAAAACTCTTTTATAAATGTTCATTTATTTCCTGTTCATTTCTTTCTAAACATGTAAACATCAAGAAATAAATTACTTAGAAGTGAGGCAAGAAAAAAAGATTCATTACTTGTTCTGCATTTATCTTAGCCCTATATGAAATTCTTCGGCTCATATTTTCTAAGAATTTCCTAAGAATCTGGAGTTATTTATCAAAAGATAAAGAAGCCCAGCATTTATCACTGTTACCATATAATGGTAAAGCAAATGGGAAGTTCTTTCAAAAAGGTATTTTAATCTGTTTAAAGTTTATATTAAAAGAAATCAGAAATTTCAAATAGAATAAAGAACTATACAAACAAAAAAAGCCCACAGCTGCAATACTTACCATTACAACCTTTCCCTTCATAATCTTAATTGATCTATTTTATAATTTAAATATTTTTGTCTGAAAAATCCAACATTTAAAGTTTTAAGTTTCCATTTAAAACAAATAAACTGCTAATATTTTTTACTAAAATTTAAAACTTCATACAACATACGAAACTGATCTTGTTGGTGAATTTGAGACTGTTTTAAAATGTCATAAAACTTATTACAGTACCTTTCAATAGGGCCACTTTAGCAAGGGGTTCATTTAGGTCTTGCTCATCCATTTGGGCGTCTTCGGGGAAAATGATTACAGAAAATACTCAGATTTATCAGAAGGCTATTGAGATCTAAATAATTGAATATTTTAAACAGCTTTATAATAATTGTTATAATTTATTCAGCTACTGTATTTAAAGTTGAAAATAGTTTAACAATATAGCCAAAATTTATGAAAGTGAGTCGTCATTAAAAAGTAGCATTGCCTTCTGCCACAAACAAACTGAAATCTCCACCCACATTATCCTGCATACTTTAATAGCTCAGTCAGTAACATTAACATCTAAATATTTGTAAAAATTAAATTAAAACTTACCTGTAGTATCGTCACTACTTTTTTTCCTTGCTTGGACTCAGGGTATCTGATAAGTCAGATTCCTTTGCTCTTGCCTGGTTTTCTATAAAAAAAAAATAAATAAAAGTAGAATCATTGCAATTAAATAGCTTATAGTTGGAAAAAAAACTGCTTCAGGCTATGAGTGTTCTAAATCTACTGGTATGCAAATTACTTTTAAAATTAACTGAGGTCACTGAATCTCTTACTTCTTCACCACTCTAGTCCAAAATGGAATGCTGGTTGTTATTACACGTAGCTCATATTAAATTATAATGTGGATCATGACTGCTGTGCAGAGGGCTGGGGCTTTTGTTCAAGGCTGTCCACTTGCCAACTGGAAACAAAAATGAAGCAAGCTTTGCTAAAATATTCAGAGAACTGAAACAAATATAGCAAAATTCCCAGGACAATGTGGACACTGTATGAAGATGATGAAAGCAAATGGCTCTATTATATAAAAACACTATTTAGATAGCCTTCATAATATTTATATTAATATTCTAAATAAAACCACGCTATAAAAGTAACATTTAAAAGAACCACATTGAGAAAAGGTTTAATTTATATTTTCCTCCTGGTGTGCGGGTTTTGTTTTGGGGTCATCCCCAGCGGTGTTGGGAATTGCTTCCAGCAGTATTTGATAAGTACCAGGATCAAACACGTACTCTTTGAACCATCTCCAGCTCTAAACCCTATTATATTTTTACTTTGAAATACTTGTAAGTGGTATGTATGCTGCCTGAACCAATGAATCCTTGATTTAGTTTTCATTGAATAGATCTTAAAAGTCTTAACTACAAGTTCAATAATTCATTAAAGATTACTGCCAATTGGGGCGGGGGGCGATAGCCCAGCGGGTAGTGCGTTTGCCTTGCCTGGGTTCGATTCCCGGCATCCCATATGGTCCCCGAGCACCGCCAGGTGTAATTCCTGAGTGCAGAGCCAGGAGTAACCCCTGAGCATTGCCGGGTGTGACCCCCAAAAAAAAAAAAAAAAAAAAAAAAGATTACTGGCAATTAATTAGCTCCAGATCTTCATCTAAAATGGTACAACTATGTATACCAGAGGTTCCTAAACTTATGTGACCAAATGCCCCCTTTTCAAAATAATTTATTCAACACTCCCTAGAAATCTACCTTGTTAAAATGAACAAAAAGCACCTACAATGTACTTGAGGTTACTACCAGCCTCCTAGATCAATGCCAGCACTCCTTGAGGGTGTGGGGTGAAGGATACTGCCCACTTTGAGAAAGACTGGTTTGAACTATGGAATTAACATAGCATTCATAGAGATGGTTATTTTACTAACCAAAACCCAAAAGCACTGCTCTCTACCCCAGTTTAGTTTTTGCCTTTTTGGGTCACATCCAGAAATGCTCAGGGGTTATTCCTGTCTCTGCACTAAGGAATTACTCCAGGTGGTGCCTGGGGGACCATATGGTATGCCAGGGAATCGAACCTGGGTTGGTCGTGTGCAAGGCAAACACCCTACCCTCTGGACTATCGCTCGCCCCATCTAGCCCAGTGTTGTTCGTAATCTTGTCTCTGCATTAATTTATACATGCACTCTTTTCAGTCAGGTCAGCCTCTTTATATGACTGAGGCATGTCTGCTAACATCACTATTTTTCCTAAACGCAATGACCTTTTTCTCTATTATTATTAGGATTATTCATTCCATTAAAGACGGCTTAGGCCTCATCCAGGAACTTTTTATTCTCTCCAACACACTGCTCCTTTACTGTATCTTCTCTGTGTTGCATGTTTTTGCACTCAATCAATTTAAATTTTTTGTCAGTGTCTCTCTGTATGTTTATATTATTATATATAATCTCCTCATAATAGAAATTTTTTGAACATGCTTCCTTACGATGTGTACCTGACTGTACTATTTTTGATACTATGTAGAAAATTATTAACATGATAACAACTGCTAGTATTCAGGGTTATTTATTATGAAAGTTTAAAAAACATTCAAGATAATACAGTTTTTCTAGGAGAGGGACATCCTTGGCAGTAATCAGGGTTCTTGCAAGTCATGCTGGCAACAGTTGCTGCAGCACTGTGGGCTGATGGTTCACAGGGCCTGGCAATACAGTGCTGCTGCTGCTGCTGCTGTGAGTCATCAGTGGCAGTACTCAGGGGGCCAAGGGGCACTGGGGATCAAACTTTGTGCACTGCACACACAAAGAAACACCCTAGGCCTCTGAATACTTCTCTGGTCCTATAATTAACACTATTACATATTAAACAACAGCCTGCATATAAATAGCTACAAAAATAAAAAATAAATAGCTGAAAAAAATAGCTACATATAAGTCTAGAAGGATTTACAAAAGAAAAATTATTCTGGAAGTAGGGACAATAAATAAACATTATTTCTATTTTTGTTTTTGGAACACATCTGATGTAGTCAGGGCTTACTCCTGGTTTTGTGCTCAGAGATCACTCCTAGCAGTGCTTAGGGAACTGTATGTTGTGCCAGGGATTGAACCATGGTCATCAGCATGCAAGGGAAGTACTTTAACCTCTGTATTATCAGTCCATTCCTTTTTCTTTATTTTAGTTGTTAGAAGGTAACACCAGGGCTATACCAGGAGATATTCGGGATCATGCAGCCATTCTGCAGTACTCAGGATCAAACCAGGGCCTTGAACATACAATGCATGTTCTCTCCCACCTGAGTCACATCCCTGGCCCTAGACAGCTATTTTCTAACTTACAGTTATATAGTTAAAAAGCTATAGTGAGTACACAGCTTATCATCAACAATAAACATCTATTTTTAGTTTTTAAACCAAACATTTAAAACCATATTGCTAAAATAATATGTCTTAAAATATATCTTATATGGGACATTATAAGGAAATACTTGGCTTTCCAAATGGGTGATGAATTACAAGCAACGCTGACTGTTTGGCTTACTGCCACTGGAGTTGAAGGACAATTGCCAAGAGATAGGGAACTCTGATTACAAGTGAAGTCACTGACTGTGGAGGCCCATGGGAATCCAATCTGTGATCACGGAGCATTCATTTTTTGAATGTTCTAGTTTTGTTCTAGTTTCGATCACAAAGTTACAGTCTAATAAATGTAATTTGTATATAGATAGAACATGAAATACTGGGGGACAAAAAGGAAAACAGAAAGTCATTCTTTTGATTTTAATATTCTTGGCAGTTTTATCAATCAAGATAATGAAGTAAAGCAAGGAGTCTATTTTCAAAAGTATTCTTGTGCCTTAAAAATAAGTTTTATATGTTATGTATTTGGGATGGGAATGTGGCATATTTAGTGGTTCTCACAGGGCTATTCCTGGCTCTGTGCTCAGGGGACCATATACAATGCCAGGGATTGAACTGGGGTCAGTAGCATGAAAGATAAACACCTTGATAGATAGTACAACTATCTACCTGGTCCCAGAACTTTTACATTCAGGGCATAAGCGCCAGATAAAACTGCCCAAAGAAAATGGAGCGACGTCATAGGAGTAAGGCTCCTTCCTCAAATACAGTCAATTTGGTCTAATCCCTGGTACCTTCTACAATCTACCAGTAAAGACAGGCTTTAAAAAAATGCTAAAAAAAAAAAAACCAAATATTAGATCTTACTAGAATACAAAAGCTCCACGAAGATTTATTGAGGGTTTTATACAGACAAGGGTTTTTGTCTGTAATTTTTTATCTACCACATAGAACAACACATACATACTTCAAAAAAGAGAGTAACTGAAAGCATTGATCTATTTTAAATCAAAGGCAACATTTTACCAGGTCAGGGTAGGGTTCATTTTTCCCCAAATCTATATAGCACATGGTAAACTATAAACTTGTTTTCAGTAATTTCAGCTATGCTCAGGGATTACTCCTGGCTCTGCACTCAGGAATTACTTCTGGTAGTGTTCAGAGGACCATATGGGAGGCAGGGAATCGAACCCAGGTCTGTCACATGCAAGGCAAGGGCCCTATCTGCTATACTATTGCTCCAGTCTTATTATCCCCCAATATGTATTCTTTACCTATGAAATAGCACCCAAATTTCTAGTATTAAAGCTAAAATCATCAGTGGGATTTTCTTTGCATTCTAAGATACATTCCAATAACTTACAGTGATCAAGTGATTCCAATAACTTACAGAAAGAAATAGAAGAACAGTTACCAGCATTAATACCAAACCTGTTCCCAGAGTAAGGAGGCTTGAAGTTATCTTTTCACTGTATACTAACACAGACACAATGATGGGCTAAATAAACACACTGGTTACAGACTCCTCCTCCATCACGAAACCGTTACTTGCAAAGATCAAAGTTCAAGGAAGGAAAAGAGAAATAATCTTTGATGGACAGGAAGTATACATAAGAATGTTTCCTTAAATTCTAACAAAACCTTGAAAGACAAATGCTCTCAATTCCATTTAACAAATGGAAAAACTGAAAATTTAAAGAACTAATAAAATAAGTTGACTGAATGCATGTAAGTAATTAGTGGATTCAATGCAGATTTGAGGGGGCCAAATAGCACAGCAGGTAGGGCAAGTTGCCTTGCATGTGGCTGACCAGAGCTCCATCTCCAGAATTCCATGTGGTCCCCCAAACACACTAGGAGTGATTATTGAGTGCAGAAGCAGGGGTGACCCCTGAGTATAGCCAGGTGTGGCCTCCCACAAACAAAAAGAAACAAAACAAAACAAAAACAGAATTGAATTCAGCTGTAATACCTTCTTTCTACTTCCATCCCAAGCTACTGTAAACGTACAATGACTGTAAGTCTAGTGACAGCTCAAGTAGAAAGTATTTGGGGCCGGAGTGATAGTCCAGCAGGTAGGGCGTTTGTCTTGCATGTGGCTGGCCCATGCTGGCCCGGGTTCAATCCCGGCATCCCATATGGTCCCCTGAGCACTGCCAGGAGTAATTCCTGAGTGCAGAGCTAGGAGAAACCCCTGACCGTCCGGGTGTGAGGGGGAGGGAGGGAGGGAGGGAGGGAGGGAGGGAGGGAGGGAGGGAGGGAGGGAGGGAGGGAGGGAGGGAGGAGGAGGAAGGAAGGAAGGAAGGAAGGAAGGAAGGAAGGAAGGAAGGAAGGAAGGAAGGAAGGAAGGAAGGAAGGAAGGAAGGAAGGAAGGAAGGAAGGAAGGAAGGACTCTGAGTTTCTGTGGGATATTTTCTGTGGGGTTTGACAACTATGTCCTTGAATACGTACACTAACCTTCATTATCTGAATGACTCTGCATTCAGGAACTCAGAAATTACACCTTGTGGTGCTCAGGGGACCATAAGAGATGCTGGGGATAGAACCTGTTTCAGCTGCGTGCAAGGCAAACGCCCCACATGCTGGGCTATCGTGCCAATGAAAGCATTTTATCTTTTTTTTTTCCTTTTTTGGGTCACACCCGGCGACACTCAGGGTTACTTCCTGGCTCTTTGCTCATGAATTACTCCTGGCAATGCTAGAAGGACCATATGGGATGTCGGGTATCGAACCCGGGTTGGCCACGTGTAAGGCAAGCGACCTACCCACTGTGCTATCCCTCCAGCCCCCAATGTAAGCATTTTAAAATTTATAAAGTAATATAAAACTGTAAGATGACAGCCAAATGCGAAAAGAAAAAAATTTAGAGCAAGAGTTAATGCATTTAAAACGTCACTTATTTTAGCCATTCTAGATTATTACAAGGTCTAGAGTATTTGTATACTTTTTTTTTCTTTTTTGGGGTCACACCCAGCAATGCTCAGGGTTTACTTCTGAGCCCCTCTCTCTGTATTTAACTGAAAAGTATTGGTATATGACTACTGAGAGAGAAATTTCTGAGTACACAAAACACATACTACATTGTAAGAAAAATTTGTACTTTCATTGGAGGGGCTTTGGGGTCACAGTCATTGGTGCTGGGATACCATGGGGTGCCAAGAACTGAAATGGGGAGTGGGTGGGTTGCTGCATGTAAGGAGAATGCTTTAACTCTCTGACTCTGTGTTATCATCCTGAAACAGTATGTTGTTTATTTTAATGGATCTGCTTGCTAGAACTTATTTCATAATGCCCTTATTGCTGAACACTTTTTCTCTTTTTACTTGGGTCATTCTTGGCAGTAGCATGGGACCATGGAGGCCATGCTTAATAGTGTTGGGCGGAGGGGACATGTAGTGTTAGGTTGTGGGCATCTAACAAAGGGAATTCTAGGCATACGTGGTCTACCACAAGTTCTCTTTCCTAACACTCTTGTCACTTTTAAAACAAAAAAAGTAATTTATTTCACTGAAATAAATTACTCTTGCACATTCTCTAATTTGTTTCTAAGATTAAAAACTTGGTACTGGAAGAAAAGGTATGCCCTTAAAAAAGAGCTTTCAATATACATTTTAAACAAAAGATTTAGAAGGAAATCAGTTAAGATTGCACAAATATTTTTTCCTATAATGACAAAATGTTAAGGAAATACATTCTAATTCATACTGCATTAAATAGAAGTAAGGTAGCAAGATACTTTTTCTTTAATTAATTAAGTACTTTTTTCTTTAATTAAGTACTTTTTTTTAAAGGCTCAACTTCCACTTCAAAGTGTTGGCTCTTCAACCAACTAATCCAAATAGGTATTTAGGTGGTGGAGTAAAAGCTATTTTAGAGTCTGTTCTCATCTCACTTTAATAAGATGAAATAAATTGCCATATGTACTAAAAATAGTTCACTGTTCTGAAATTCAATGCCTGTTTGCCAGAACAATATTGGTGATTCATATTCTATGCATTCTTTCCCCAAATATGGCATTTCTCATGACAAATTTGAAAATGGATGTTATCAGATATTTGAAACAACGCTATCCTGAATATTTTTTAAATGCTGAAAGTATTCAGTTACTTTCATAAAACAGAATGTATTAAAATTGAGTGTACCAAATTTCTGTCACTGATGAAAAATGAATGTGAATCTAGTTTTAAATTTTGTGACAAGTTCTGATAAAAGTCATAAAAGAATAGCAAGTATACATGACTAAATTTTTTGGTTTAATTTCCCTAACGTATAAAACGAACTGACAATATACTGCTTTGAAGCACATTTTTCTTCTCTAAGTTTGACAACTATAACAGAAAAGAATGAACAAAATAAACTATCTCAGACAATTACAAGACTTTCATTATAAAATAAGGATTCTCATACTATTTAAAACATAAAATTTAGAAGCAAAAAATAAATATTAAATACCACAAGGAATATTAAAGGTTCAAGAGCCCCAAAGTTATGCTACAAGCAAATTTTTTACCTGTTGTTTCATAAGAGATTTAGATTGCGTTTGATTAGTTTTGAGATCAAAGCTGAAAATAATAAAGACAGAAAACCTTCGACACTTAACAAAGCTCAACTGAAGCATTAATGTCAAATACACACACCACACACACACACACACACACACACACACTTAAAATAAAACCTTACAAAAATATATTCTTAAAACAAAACTCCCAAACATTTTAAAGTCTCATCTAATACAACTAATTGGATGTCATTTTGTGAGCTATAAAAAATATAACAATGTTTAAAAACTATGTCCTTGAATACGTACACTAACCTTCATTATCCGAATGAGCTGTCAAACCCCACAGAAAATATCCCACAGAAACTCAGCAAACAAACCTTTTGAAAGCTTTGCTTCTTCTACGACTTTGGTTAGATGTCCCTCGGCGATCAGCTTCTCTGCCAAAGAAAATAAACGTTACTATCCAAGCCCAAACCAAGTAGCATTTCCCTGAGCCGGGCAGTGTAACACATTCCATGACCAAATTTAAAGATGATAACATTACTCCCATGACTAGGCTTGGAAAAACCTGGAAGAACAACTAAGAGAACTTAAACTACAGTAGAGCAACTGGGTTAATACAGAAATCTGGAGGGTAGGAGGATAATTTATCTGCTTGTTACTTTCTTTACTTATGACTATTTTAAAAGCAAAACTTAACAAACTCGGAAGAAACAAAGACATTTATATAAACCATTTTTACTTAAATCAACCCTCTTTACTTAAGTCTAGTAGGCTGAAGAAAAATTCTCAGACTGCATTATTTTTAAATAAACATAGAAATTATAATTTATTTTTCACTACTGACAAAACTTAGCAGAAATGCCTATACATTTCAGTAAAATGAGCCATTTCAGAAGAGCTAATGATTAAAAGATATTTTTTAATGTTTTCATTTTATGGATGGAAGGATTATCTGTAAATGTATATGGTGTAGTGGTCTAAAGAGTTTATTTAAGCGAACTTCATAGTCTACATTTCACTTAGGATAATTTATCTACTCTGTATGCATCCTTATTTAATGGTCTCCTTCAGTTTATAATTTTACCGTAAGTGAAATAATTTCTCACTATTCTTTTAGCTCTTCAACTCATTATTCTTGGTCTACATCCATGAGCCACTGAATCTGCGTTAAGATACTATACCCTCTATCTGTCACAATTCATGACTCTTCTCATAATTTTTATTTTATATAAGCTCTTTGTGGCACGTGGTGCTGTTTACCACCTCTTAAAGTAAAATGAAGATTTAGGAAATTTAATTTTTTAAAAATTTTTTGGGCCATACCCAGCGATACTCAGGGGTTACTCCTGGCTCTGCACTCAGGAATTACTCCTGGCGGTGCTTGGAGGACCATATGGGATGCGGAAGATCGAACCCATGTTGGTTGTGTGCAAGGCAAATGCCCTACCTGCTGTGCTATCACTCCTACCCCTAAACAAATTTAAAAGGCAATTAATTCACTAAGCTGTTATCCCATCCTCTATCCTACTTGACTCCATTCCTATTACTAAGTTCCAAGAAGAAAATATATCTTTTTTTTTTTTTTTTTTTTTGGGTCACACCCGGCTATGCTCAGGGGTTACTCCTGGCTCTGCACTCAGGAATTACTCCTGGAGATGCTCGGGGACCATATGGGATGCCGGGGATCGAACCTGGGCCGGCACAGGCCAGCCACGTGCAAGGCAAACGCCCTACCCGCTGGGCTATCGCTCCAGCCCCAAGAAAATATATCTTAAGTCATATTTTACACTCTCATTTTACCAAGTCATATATTTCTTTCTCCACCTTAGTATTTAATAACAATTTCTTATGGATGATTCAGTTCTCATACTCTATCATTCTGATGAGACTATTTGTCTACATATAATCTGTCTTTATGTTGTGATTATTAATATCTGAATCAGAAAAGTATGCTGTTATTGTATTTCCCTTCTTGTATGACATTTAGCATTTCTTGAATTTTCAATGTTTTATTTTGCTAATTCTCTGCATAGCTATCTCAAACACAACTCAAGTTCTTACAAAATCAAACTCTCAATATTATCAAACCTCAGGAAAGCTATTCCTCAATCCTGTTTTCCTTTTCTCCAACCTTTTAATCTTCCTATTAGAGCCTGATTGATCTTCAGTTAACATTTCTCCCATAGTCTAAATCTTCCTCTTGTCTCCTTCCCTTGTTTTATACTATTATATAATAAAAATTTTATATAAAGTAAATAATTTAATGCATCTTACTCTAATACTCTAGACAATTCCTTGAAAAGGAATAGATAGAAGGGAAATGTCTGTACCTTTGAAAATGCAGTATTCTACTTTTATATTTGTCTAATGTGACTAGATACTATTTTAAGCCAGTCAGATTCTAATTCGTCGCTTCAAATGGCAAAACTTCTATGCCCAACAAACATGGCTTATCCCAAGCTTTAGGACATCTGAGAGAAGTGCATTATTTCAACACGTGAGCACTGAGAAAGGTCCATGTGACAATTATCATCAGGAGCAAATTATTTATGACGATGAAGGTTTTTTGAGATTTCTCTATTCCCTTCCCTCTACAAATCCTATGTTGAGAAGACAACTGATGATGCTAAACCTGTTAGATTTCTTGAGTAACACATGTTCATCTCACCTTGGATATATGACATCTGTAACAAATATTTAATTATTAAACCATTAATATTTCATGGTTTACTGCTAAATTATATTTTAGTTTAATATGACCAATATAGTATAAAGCCCTGTAAATCTCTAATAATTGTAAAATGTTTTCTTTATCCCTGGTGTTCTTAAATTCCATGACTGAGCATGTGTGATATTTGTTTATTTCATTTCATTTCCCGCCAAGACCCCCGCGAATGGGGCAGCAGTGCAGTGATATTTTGACCCACCTGACTGTACTCAAGGCTTACCCTTGGATGTGCTCATGGGGACCATTATGTGGTGCCAGGGGATAGAACTAGGATTAAATGAATGCAACACCTCTGTGCTCAGGGATCATTCCTGGAAAGGGGGACCATTTGCTGGGGATTTAATGCAAGTTGGCCACATGTAAGACAAATGTTCCACCCACTGTATTGCCTCTTCAGCCCAGTATATGGTCTTTTACTTACAAAAATATTTCATGACCCAAAAAGAAATCTCATAAATTCATTAAGAGTTTACTTCCCCTCTCCAAATAATAATAATAAAGGCCCTCCACCACTTACTGTCCTTACGTCACTTCTAGTATAGCTCTTCCTCTTTTCCCCATCCCAAGATCCTCCTCCCATCATTGGTACCTTCAGTTATATAGTGAAAGTGTAGAAGTTTGTTCTCATTGGATGCTGTCCATTTGCTTGCTTTGCAGAAATAGATCTTTTTTAAAAAAAGCAAAGAACTATACACCAAAACACGGGTAGCATAAATTTAAGATTATCTGCCTGGCATTTAAAATTAACAGTTATAAGGCTGGAGTGATAGTATAGCAGGCCGGGTGCTTGCCTTGCATGCAATCGACCCAGGCTCAATCCCATCCCCAGAATCCTATATGGTCCCCTGAGCACCATTAGGAGTGACCCCTGAGTGCAAAGCCAGGAGTAACCCCTGAGCATTGCCAGGTGTACCCCCCCAAACAAACAAATAAAAACTCAACAATATCTAAATTAAACTCAAGTTTTACTGCAATGTGGACATATACCATTCCAGGGAACCATGGCATGGCATCTCTGTCATAAACTAACTTTGAGAATAATCAAGTTTTTAAAAAGAAAATACAATAAAAGTCTGTTTCAAGCAGAACATGTAAGATTTTGAGATTATTCTCAAAAAAGTCTGTTTCAAGCAGAACATGTAAGATTTTGAGATTATTCAGAGAGACTGTTTCAAAGAATGATGAAGGCAAACAGTTACAAGACAACACTGATTCAATGTAGTAGTCCAAATAAGGAAATTTTTTCTGAGAGCAAAGCCCTAGAAGAAAGGATGGAATCTCTGATGAGGAAAATATTGCTAGAGCAATTGTTTCATAAGTTTTGTTAACTTCAGATTGTGATGGTATATTTTTATACTATAAATAAATGTTATTTCATGGTTCTAAATTGCAATAGCCTATACTGAAATTTGTTTAACATCATACATGTGTGTGTATATATATGTATGTGTGTGTGTATACACACACACACACACACACATATATAAACATATTGGCCACTCTTGATGGTGCTCAGCGTTTTCTCCTAGCTCGACACCCATTGGATCACTACTGATGGGTCTTAGAGGGTCACAGGAAGTACATCAGATTGAGCCAGGGTTGACTGCTGCAAGGCAAGTGGCCTACCGGATAAACTATCTCTCTGGCTTCTCAATAGCTAATTTACTATCTGCATGAAAAGTACGATTATCAGTATTGTAAATACCAGTACTTCAATTAAAATGGTTAAAATGATTAAAGAGCCACTAAAAAAAAGAAAAAGAATTTCCAAGTTTTTCTCCTAAAAAGAATTAAGAGCTACAATCTGCTTTGTGATAAAGCAGATTGTAGCTCTTAATTCTTTTTAGGAGAAAAACTGAAATATGGTCAAACTATTAAAAAATTCCCTCAAAATTGCAATGGAGAGCTGATGACCAAATTATCACCTTATGAATTTTACCAAAATACTAGTAATAGACATGAAACATCCTATGGTAGTTAACTAAGAGTTTTCTAATTTTTAAGAGCATAAAGTAAGTTTATACTACATATAGAGTAAGTAATGAAAGCAAAATATACCCTTAACATTTCCTGGAATAACCCATGTATGAAACAAAATCCCATTGATAACAGTTTGTAAATTATGGTAACAACAAAAAATAAAAAAACATAAAACAAGAAACCAAAACTAAGGACCATGTGGTTCAGCACTACAGTGCAGACTCAGGTTCAATCCCTAGCACTGAGAAAAAAAAAAAAATATATATATATATGAACTGCAGCTACATTTTTTATACATTTTATAGGGTTTTATTTCCGCTTTGGGAGTCACACCCAACAATGCTCAGGGGTTACTCCTGGCTCTGCACTCAGGAATTACTCCCTGGAGATGCTAGGGGATTATATGGGATGCCAGGGATCGAACCTAGGTTGGTCACATGCAAAGCAAATGCTCTACTTGCTGTGCTGTCACTCCAGCCTGCACATTTTACAGTATTAGAATTGATTTTTACAAATTTTAACTTGGTAAAAGTCTCTTAAAATTCTGTGCTAAATTCTGTGCAAAGTTCAAAATAAAAATAACATAAAAATTATCACATGAAATAAAAATATAAAATCTCGTACAAATTTATATTTTACAATATACAATCTACATTAAATTGGTTTCAGAGAAATTATTTTGCAACAAATACCTGTGAACTTTTCTTATAATTGTGAGATTTAATAATCAGAAAATAACAAAGATATATTAAATTTATGTTTACAAATAAGTTCTTAGAGGACAACATGCTTATTACATAATTTGCCTCAAAGTATTACTAAGCTTATATTCAATATTAGAACTCTTAAAATGCACAAAAATAGAAATTTTCTAACAATAGAATTCAATATTTCCTAAAAGCATTTCTAAGAAACATAAGATTTTATTTTCTGTGTTTGTTTGCTTTTTTGTTTGTTTTTGCGTAATACTTATACAAGTGTAATGCTTATAACCTCTAATGCATCTGACAATGTGGATGTACACAGGAGTGGCACATACGCATGCATACCCAAAAATCATCTCTCTAAGCATTATAAACTTGGGGAAAATTTTTTTCTCAAAAAGGAGAGCAGAGGAGGAAAAAGCTCTATAAAGATTTTTATGCTGAGCGGGCGGAGCAATAGCTCAGACGTAGGGCGTTTGACTTGCACGCGGCCGGCCCATGCCGACCCGGGTTTGATCCCGGCATCCCATACGGTCCCCCAAGCACCGCCAGGAGTAATTCCTGAGTGCAGAGCCAGGAGTAACCCCTGAGCATTGCCAGGTGTGGACCAAAAAGAAAAAAAAAAAGATTTTGATGCTGAGAAAAGAGAAAGAGTTCTTTCTTTAATAAACCTTTAATACACATAGCCCCCAGTGTCACTGAAAAAGACTTAAACTGTCACATTCTAGAGACTGTTAACAGACAAGGAATTACGTGATTTTTCAAGTAAGAGTGATTCAACTTTTGATCAGAATTCAGCAGAGGTTTAAATCACCTTAAGACCACACTACAGGGCAAGAGATGCTACTCAGAGGTAGCAGAGCACTTGCCATGCATGGATGGAGACCTGGGTTCAGTCCCTAGAACAGGGGCTGAACAGGGACAACAAGAAGAACCGCCAAGCTATTTATCTTTAAAATATTATTAGGGTGCCAAATAGACAGTACAGGGTTAGGGTGCACACTTTGTATAAGGTTCACACTGGTATGATGCCCAGCCCAATTAGCCAAGAATCAACAGGAAGGGCCCTGGTCTCCTGTCCTAAGCACTGCTTAGGAGGCCCCCCCACCAAAAATCAAAAACAAAAAAACTATTTTTTGAATATTCTTAGGATGAAAAATGTGGCTGAATGGTACAGTGCATGTCTCAGGTGTGAATCTCTAGGTTCAATTCACCACAAAAAATTAGGAAGGAGGGGAGAGAAGGAGAGTAGGAGGGAGGGAAGGAGGAAGAGAGGGAGGGGAGGGAGGGAGGAAGAAAGGGGGGGGGAGGGAGGGAGGGAGGGAGGGAGGGGAGGGAGGGAGGGAGGAAGGAAGGGAGGAAGGAAGGAAGGAAGGAAGGAAGGAAGGGAAGGAAGGAAGGAAGGAAGGAAGGAAGAAGGAAGGAAGGAAGGAAGGAAGGAAGGAAGGAAGGAAGGAGACGTTAAAGACAGCTGTAGTTGATGTCAGAATGTGGGAACATCTATAATTACTGTGTCTCTAGACAGCTTCTGCTACCCTTAGGACCATCTTCAGATCTGAGCAACCAAACTAAGTGTTTTCATAGCATTATTTAATCTCTTAAGAAACGTAATGAGCGGGGCTGGAGCGATAGCCCAGTGGGTAGGGCGCTTGCCTTGCACGCGCCGGCCTGTGCCGGCCTGGGTTCGATCCCGGCATCCCATATGGTCCCCGAGCACCGCCAGGAGTAATTCCTGAGCGCAGAGCCAGGAGTAACCCCTGAGCATTGCCGGGTGTGACCCAAAAAGCCAAAAAAAAAAAAAAAGTAATGAAAAGTGTGAATAATAATATGCTAATATACTACTAAATATCCACCCAGAAAGGTTGACTTTTTATTTTATGCCCTGCTCAAAAATGCTTTTTAATTAACAAACATGAAATTTCATTTTTGGTGGGCAGTAGTGAAATAATCACTTTCATTTGTGAAGGGAAGCGCAACAAAATTTCTCAAAAGAGAGATACAGAAAGCAATACTAAATGCACACCACTGTCTGAAGATGGCCCTTTCTGTACTCTGATGATTAACAAACAAAAAGAGCTCTTTCTTATCCCTTTTCAACTTTTAGTCTGTCTTCATTAAAAATCAATGTGAAAAATACTCTGTACTCACTCTGGCATTCTATGAACTGATGGATAAAAGTGCAGTCCCCTCCACTCTTTGAAAGCAAGTGCTCTAATAAAGAAAGAAACACCTTTAAGGATATAGTTTGTTGCTGTTTGGAAAACCAACAGCACAGATAGGGGAAATGTATTAACATCACTAATTCTGAATAAAACAAACAAAATATGTTTTAATGTTAACAAGCATAATTTTGTGTTAATATTGTAGGACTGAAAATTAAAACTACAAAATCATTAATTTAACCCTAAATGATTAACTTTTAAAGGTGCAGTTTCTATCCAAAGAGCTCAAGAAAACCAATGGCTTTTGTTGCTTTAAAAAATTTCTGCACTTTTAAAATATACTTTTCCATAAGAGTTAAAAAAAAAACCTGTAAATTACTTATAATTTTATATATAGTCCTACTGAATTAATTTTAAAATGACTGCTCTCTAATAATACCTTTTCAAAACTATTCATCTCGGGGCCGGAGCGATAGCCCAGCGGGTAGGGCGTTTGCCTTGCACGCGGCTGGCCTGTGCCGGCCTGGGTTCGATCCCGGCATCCCATATGATCCCTCAAGCACCGCCAGGAGTAATTCCTGAGTGCAGAGCCAGGAGTAACCCCTGAGCATCGCCGGGTGTGACCCAAAAAAGCAAAAAAAAAAAAAAACAAAAAAAAAAACTATTCATCTCAGTTAAGAGGCAAAAGTAAATAATACCATAAAATATCTTAAAATTTCACTATGGGTGTTTCTTTAAAATGCTTATATTTTCATTTCACAAAGTCTTTCTTTGTAGGCACTAGTCTGTACCTCATATATGACTAAAACATTACATTCTTTATCTCTATCCAAATAATTAAATGCAATGACTACAAACTTTAAGATAAGAGCTTGGTAATAGTTCTGATTGGCTCACACATTTTTTTCAAAAAATGCTACAGAGAATAAAACTCTAACAGTGGTTTAATAAAATTTTCACTCTCTATGATAATCTTTATTTACTCTGAATCAAAGAGTTAAGACCTGAATGTATATACCACCCTTTCCCTACTGAATTTTATATATCTATAAAATTATATATACATATCGTTATAGCTTTTAAAACAACTAAACAGATTTTGGTTGTTCAAGTATTGGTAGTATATTCTAGAGGCTGGGGGTCAGCTCAAAGGGCTGGCGTGCATGCTTTTACAACCCGGAGACCCAGCTTCGATCTGTGGCATCACCTGGTCCCCTCACACGAATAGGAGTGACCCTGTCCCAGATCTAGGAGTAGTTCATGAGAACCAAATATGTGGCCCACAAAACTAAAAACCACTCTAATACGGTTCTCTGAAAGGTGTGAAGGCACTAGAACTTTTCAGAAAGGATTTGGGTTGCTCTGTGAGAGCCGCTAGTCTTCAGCTCAGCCCACCTCACCCCTCCTGTCATCTCAGCTTTGCTTGAAAGGCAGGCACCACCTATTGTCCTCACTCACTGACTTTTGTTGACACCCTCACAGAGAGCCTATTTTTACTTTCATACTTAAATATATCATTATTTACATGCTGTATCCAGTCTATCATCATGACTGTTTAATTCAAAAACTCAAGCGGAATGACTGATCAAACTCAAATTTTGGAAAAAAAGAAATTCACTATATAATTAGAGTATTACAAAGAGATACAATGTACCAATATACTCCTTTTATTATTATTATTATTATTATTGTTATTATTATTATTTGCTTTTTGTGTATACTCAGTGATGCTCAGGAGTTACTTTTGGCTCTGTACTCAGGGATCACTCCTGGTGGTGTTCTGGGAACCATACAGGATGCGGGGGATCAAACCCAGTCGCTGCATGCAAGGCAAATGCCCTACTCACTATACTGTAATTCCAACCTTCTATAACATACTCTTAAAGAAAAAAATATTAACTCAACATTAACTTGAAATTAAAATTTAAAGCTATTAAATAGGAATTTCCAATTGAAATCAAACTATTCAAATTCAATACTAATTGGCAAGAAAGAAATTTTGCTTTACATACATCCTTTCTAAGCTATGATATTTTCAGACCTCAAAACAGGGACTAGAGAAATAACTAAACAGGCTAAGCTCATGCATCACATGCAGGAGGCCCCGGTTTGAACCCTGAAACCTCGAATGGTCCCTCAATCATCACCTGGAGTGACCCCCCCCCCCCCCGACCCCAAGCACTGAAATAGAATCACCCTGAGTATCTCCAGGTGTGAAATCTCCAAAACCATAAGACAAAAGAACTCCAATTATAAAATATTACCATTAAATATAAAAATTAATTTGAGATAAAATATTTACATAACAAAAGATCTCAATTTATTTGAAACCAAATTTCAATCATAGAACTGTATATAGGATGGCATTTATTAATTCAGAACGCCCCACCAACACTTAGCAAGCACAAGATACCCACTTATCCTGATTTTTTTATTTTTATACCTGAACTCTTTATCGTTTACTAACTAGTTTAGAATCAATACAAGATTGGGCGAAACAATAGTCCAGTGGGTAGGGTGTTTGTCTCGCATGTGGTGGGACCTCCCATATGGTCCCCGAGCACCACCAGGAGTTATTACTGAGTGCAGAGCTAGGAGTAACCCCTGAGCATTGCCAGGTGTGACCCAAAAAAGCAAAAAAAAATAAAATAACTTCAAAAAATATCAATACAAGATTAATATAAAAAGAGACCCATCTACATATCTAATTACCTGCTCAACTATATATCTATAAATTCCCCCAAAGAAACTCCTAGACAAATTAGAGAAATCTCGGATAGTAAATGTAAGGGATGTGAACTATGATGCTCTTAATAATACCCTTTGAATCCAGAACCTTTTGAATTAATTTCCCTGAAATTTAAATGTCAATGACAATCCAAAGGAATGATAAACTTACAGGGACAAAAGTATCTACAATACTGGGGGGGTTGGAGCAATAGTCCAGCGGGTAGGGCGTTTGCCTTTCACACAGCCAGCCCATGCCAGCCAGGGTTCGATCCCGGCATCCCGTATGGTCCCCGAGCACCGCCAGGAGTAATTCCTGAGTGCAGAGCCAGGAGAAACCCCTCAGCATTGCCGGGTGTGACCCAAAAAAAGCAAAAAAAAAAAAAAAAGTATCTACAATATTAAATGAAGAGGTAAGTATGTAAAGAAGAAAAAAAACCCACAGAAACAGAGCTATTACATATATATTATTTATACATGAGTTTCCCACAAATTTCTATACCTATGCAGTTGAATGTAAGTCACTTATATCATGTAGTACCAAGCCCTTAAAAAGTGGACAGTCTGAATTAAGATATGCAGTAAGTACAAAATACACACTGGTTTTAAAAAGATTTAATAAGTAAAAAGGATTGTGAAATATTATTATAATCTATAGACTTGATCACTTGATATCCCGTTATTCATTGATTTGCTCGAGTAAGCACCCAGTAATGTTTCCATTTGACCCTATCATGTGCCAATGTAGCCCAATGGCATCTGTCTGCATCTATAGATTATTAAAATTATTTTGAAGATAATAGATCTAATTAAGTATACTATTAAAATACTATAATTTTACCTATTTACTTTCTTAGGGGAGAAGGAGCATTTTTTTTTTGACACAGACGAGGCGTTCAGGGGCTAGTTTCAAAATCTTACCCATGTTTACTCTGGGCAGTATCATGAGGTGCTGGGGCATGATTCTGGGCCTCCCTCATGCTAAGACACACACTAGTCCTTTGACTTCTTTCCTTAGCCCTCTATAATTTTATTTTATTTTATTTTATTTTATTTTTGCTTTTTGGGTCACACCGGCGATGCTCAGGGGTTTCTCCTGGCTCTGCACTCAGGAATTACTCCTGGCGGTGCTGGGGACCATATGGGATGCCGGGGATTGAACCCGGGCCGGCACAGGCTGGCCGAGTGCAAGGCAAACGCCCTACCCGCTGGGCTATCGCTCCGGCCCCCTCTATAATTTTAATGTGGTAACTAAAAATTTTAATAATATATGTAGCTTCATAATATTTCTATAGGACAGTGCTTCTTTATTCCTCCAAGATATATTCATATTATGCTTACTCTGCAGTAAGCATAATATATGAATATGTTCAACAACCGAAAACTTACAAGGCAGAGTGTGTTTTACAGCAGCTATTTAGATTTAAATCTTAAAAATGAGATTTAAAAAAAAATTAAAAAGTAAGTGAGATTTAATCAGTGGGGAGTGGTATTTCAGCAGGAGTGTATTGGCCTTGCAAGCCACTGACCCGGGTTTGATCCTCAGCATCCCATATGGTCCCCTGAGCACCGCCAGGAGTAATTCCTGAGTGCAGAACCAGGAGTAATCCTTGAGCATTGCCAGGTGTGACCCAAAGAGCAAGAGAGCGAGAGAGAGCACAAGAGTGAGAAGAGAGTAAGAGAGAATGAGAGAGCAGAAGAGAGTGAGAGAGAGGCGAGAGTGAAAGCAAGCGAGAGATTTACTGGGAAAGTACTATTAATCCTAAGAATCTTATTATAATCTTAAAATCTTTAGACACTTGAAGCAGTCCTTTACAACTGTACTTGGCTCTCGCCACTTAATAGTTTTATTTAAATTGTATGAAGCACACTGCGGCTACATGCTTTTATAACCTTAGAATACCTGAGTTTTAAAAAAATATATCACAAATGACTCAACAAATCCATCTTATTCCAAAATTTACTACATAATTTGGCGTTAAGAAGCTTCTATTTAGTCAGGTATACTTCTACTCGGTTTTGTTAAATATGTTCACTCAGTACTCACCCTATGCAATTTATCATAAGGAAAAGAAATACATCAATCAATAAGTGGAAAATTAATTCAGAGCAAATAGAACCTTCAATTATTCAAAATATCTAGTCTATTTTCACTTCAAACAACTGGAATTGGCAAAATATATTACTAATTTATTGTATTTAACAGTTCCCTCTTAACTGAAAGAATAGAATGTTCCCAGCTTAAGTTAGCACATTATTAATAAAAATATACTCAATCAAAAAGTAAAAGGTGTACATTCCAAGAAGACAGCATAATGACAACAGAAAATATACGTTCATTTAAGGATGAAAGGCTGGTGCAAGATGATTAAGTCATTTTACATGCTTGCTAAATTGGTAATTTTGGTGTAATGAATATAAACTACACCTTTAAAAATTCTCAAACTGTAACTAATCAAATTAGTTTTTAAAATGTCAATGTATCTTACCAAACAAAAACAAGAAGCTTTAAAAGTCTAGAATATGCATTATTATGTCTTTACTTTTCTGCACAAATAAACATGATTACCTAACTCTAGTTTGCTAGTCTTCATTTAAAAGCAAATCTAAACAAACTAAACCAAAGAGCTCTAACATTGTCTCTTGTTTTTGTTACTTAAGGACTATAAAGACATCCTCTGATAGATGGGGGGGGTGGGTGGGGGGGGGAATAGTTTAAATGAAGCTCTGGGTATCAACCTTGACATCTTCCACTAAGTCCTGTTTAAAAGCTAAGAAAACTCAGGTGAAAGCACACAGCTTTA
The DNA here is from genome assembly GCA_021461705.1 of Cryptotis parvus. Lineage (NCBI taxonomy): Eukaryota > Metazoa > Chordata > Mammalia > Eulipotyphla > Soricidae > Cryptotis > Cryptotis parvus. Next base: position 28,269 of record JAJIBD010012344.1, read on the forward strand.
TAAAGCAGAACGTTTTATTTATTTGAACTCCCAAGAATCTAATGCAAGATCTGGCATACAGTTGGCACTTAAATTTGTTGTGTCACACACACACACACACACACAATACAGTCATGTTAGATGGGAGTTAAGGGAATGGGGCTCTTTCGGCTGAAGGAATATAGAAGTCATTGGATTAAAAATATCAGATACAGGGGCCAGAGAGATAGTACAGGGGTAAGGCACTTGCTTTGAATCCGCCAGCCTGGGTTCATCCCCAGCATCATACATAAGTACTGCCAGGAATGATTCCTAATTGCAGAGTCAGGAGTAACCCCTGAGTATTGCTGGATGTGGACCCAAAACAAAAAACAAAAAAGTATCAGATACAGCAGTAGGAAAAATAATAGTAGATACATATTTTGGGGATGATATAGCCCAAGCTACTCAGAAGGGTGGGGAGTCAAAGTATCAAGGAATAAAATGATTTTTCAGATGATAGAAATGACTGACTCCATTTTCTCTAATGAAACACAGAGATCAGAAAGCAGTTTCTGAAACATAATATTCAGTGGCTCAGAGGGCTACTGCGCAAATTCATGTTGGGAAAGGACAGGGTATAAATATTAAACATAGGAATCAATTATCCTCAGGAAGTAACACCTGATGAAGAAAAATGGCATTATAATCTGCCTCGCTGAGGATGTATTATGTCAGGTTTCATTGAACTGAAGTACTGTTTAAACCACTGAGCCATCTTTCAGGCCCTTCTCTCTAGAGATCCAAAACAGCAGATGTGTGAACTATGCAAAATCACTTTGGCATGTGCAGATTCAAATCAGAGCTTGGACTCTTGGTCTCATGCTTATTAGACATATGCTTTAATCCACTAAGTAACCATTTGGGGGCCCCAGCACTATAGTTTTTGAAAAAATGCAGCAGAAAACAGAAAGCCAATGCTAAAGTTAAACTTATTACTTTATTATTTTTTTATTATTTATAGTTTCCATATAACAAGAGATATCTGACCATCAATCATAGAATTAAGATGTACAAAATAAAGGGAAGACTGGCTTTTAAAAAAATGTAATGTTATATGGACTGCATGATTTCCATTTCAAACACTTAAAACCCTCTCTATGCTGCTTAAACAAAAAAAGGGAATTATGAAAGAATAATATTTAAGATTTTACACTACCTTTTTCTGTGCTCCCATTTATTTTAGGTAAGAAGTCATCAACTTGTATCCCTAGGATTAAGACAGTGTATCATTTGCCTGATCAAAGAAAGCGTTACTTCAAAACCGGTCTCAAGTGTAACCATGGTATTTTATATTCCTAATTTCATTGACTTTTACCTTAATTTACACAGAAGGTTCAACTTGCCATTGTCTATCAGCTCAGAGAAAAGGCTTGTAAGCACACAATAGCACCTCAATAAATCTCAAAAGAAAAGGATCCTACTGTTCATGTATTTTTCTTATGTCAACTGTCTCTAGTAGAATCTCAGATGCAGAAATTTCATTCATTGCAAAGACTAAACAATGGTGCCCACTAGTGGCAATCAGTATATAAAAAGAAAATTTTACGGCTACATGTAGATATTTTATGCCAAATATCAAAATACATAAAACATATGTTTCAAAAGAATAAGCTCCCACTGTAAAATTGTAAATGCCAAATGTTTATCATAAAATTCAGCTTTAGGATAGGAAACTTGATGATACCTACCTAAGCTGCTGCATTCTTTAAGAGTTTTCTCCTGAAGATGTTCTAACCGTACTGTAAATAAAAGTCCAAGAAAAAGATATTTCACAGATAAAAAGAAAAAAAAAATGAAATCAAATCAATTTCTGAATAAGCTCATTTACCTTGTAAAAGCAGTTAGCCCGTTCATTGGTGAAGTCATTATCAGCTTGCAAAGCTTCAATTTTTGCCTGGAGCTCCTGCTCTTTCTCTTCCATTTCATCTATTTTATGCTGTAATTCTTTTTTTCTCAGCTTGCCCCTTCTGCTGGATTTCCTCTTGTTTTCCCTCTGCTACCTGTTAAAAGGAAAAAGAAAGTCCAGTTTCTCAATAAAAGCCTGACATTATTTTAAGGTTTATCCCAGCACACTTTTTTCACACAGACGTCCAATGAAATACCCAAAACTACAGAACTATTTAATAATGTGAAAATGATGTAAAGGGGTCTGCCGTGGGTCATCTAACCATAGTACCCAAAGAGAAAATCTGGAACATGCAAAGCAAGCAGGCTCAAGAAAGATGTACAAAATGTAAACTTTACATCTTCTCCCTTGTCATCCCTTTGCTGATGTTGCGATGAGCGGAGACCAAACATATGCCTAGTTATGCTGCTTGTACATTTCAGCTGTAATACTCCCCAGGAGTTGCTATGGTTCCCAAACACATACTTAAAAATCAAACCCTTTACTTGCATGATCTCAAACACCCAGAAATCACTTCAAGTGCTGGGAATTGCAGAGAGCGAAGCTGCCAGGCATAAACAAGAGAACTGCAAAGTTAATGCCTTGTACATGAAGGCAGTACTGGAGTATGTTCCCACAGCCATAAGCTTGAAGACAGACACTTTAACCACTAAGCCATTACTCTCTTAGCCCCTAAGGCTTCATCACTTGATCACTTGAATCCCGTTATTCATCGATTTGCTCGGCGGGCGCCAGTAACATTTCCATTGGACCCTATCACGTGCCAATGTAGCCCAATGGCATCTGGTTGATTCAGGAATATGAAGAGCCTCAAACCGTTCCTTCAGGGTCTTGACGAAGAAATCTGACCATCTTGTAGGTGGCGACCACGTGGTCTTTTTGACATCCCGTGGGATCCAGTCAGTAATGGCTCTAGTCCAGCGGTCATCTCCAAATAGCATTACATGTCCAGCCCATCTGATTTTTGATGCCTTGGCAAATAAGACAGCGTCCCTGATTCTGGAACAGTGATGGACGTCGGAGCTCGGATTCCTTCTCTCACTTGAGTGAGGCGTGATATGCCAAGCATAGCTATTTTAATTCCTCTCTGGGAGACCTGAATAGCATTCTCATCCTGCTTTCATAGGGCTCAGGTCTCTGAGGCGTATATTAAAGCAAGGAGAATGGTGGAGTCAAAGAGATGTGCCCGGAGCCGGAGGTTCTTTGTCCTTTTAGCTATTTCTTCGATGCCTTTGAAGGCATTCCATACTGCTCTCTTCCTCCTGCGCAGCTCAGGTTTTAGGTCGTTTATCATGTTGACTTCTCGACCTAGGTACACATAACTGCTGCATGCAGAGATGTCTGTTCCACTGAGAGTGAATGGGGCCTCTGGAACTAGTTCATTTTTCATGAACATAGTTTTACTGAGATTCAGCTGTAGACCTATCTTTCCACATTCTCGGTCGAAGTCAGCCAGCATTTGTGCTGCTTGGCTAATGTTTGATGTTATTAGAATGATATCATCAGCAAAGCTGAGGTGGTGTAGTGTTGGATAACAGATCTAGCTAATCTGGGAGCTTTGTTGTTTGCCCACTCCCAGCTTAATCTATTTAAGCCAAGGTTCATTCTAATGAGACCTCTCTTCTATGTAAACACTGCTAGAGGGTGTGGCAGTTACAGAAATCACCTTGATTGAATACCTTCTGATTTATACATCTACTAAGACTTCTATGTTTTCTAGATTGGGCACAGCTCCTCTTTATACCCAATGCACCCAGAGTGGGACAGTTAAAATTTACCGGGGAGACTACCACGCTGGCTACGTTGAGACTATAGGAAGACTATAGGAAGGATCATACTAGTTTGCTCTAAGCAGGTGAGTGTGACCCTTTCAGTACACGAGAACAAGATACTCAGAATCACCCTGGTGCAGATAATAATAAGAAGGACCTGTGGGTATCATCTAGATTACATGAAGCTCATGAAATTAAGATGTATTACTTTAAACCAGCCCCCCTCTCTCTATCCAGTGTTTTACATAAGAGATAATCTCGGGATTAGTCCTTGGCATAATCTTTGTTTATAACTGTAATAGGGTGTAGCACTACCATTCTATACTCTGTTTAGAGTTCTTTGTTGACACCTCCCTGTGACCTCCCTGACCCTCCCCGGATTACTTTGGTGTATATAAGGGGACTGACCTTGACCTTTTAGCTTTTCGACTTTTTGGCTCCTGGGGCTTTTGGCCTTTTGCTCCTTCTTTTGGGTAGGACTCATCTCGGGTGAGATCCTCTCTCTCTTTGATGGGAGACTTAGGCTCTTTTGTATGGTCTAAGTTCAGACCAGAGCTAGAGTTTGTTCATTACTTTGGAGTGCTGTGGAAGAGCTTTTGTACTATTAAAAGCCTTTATGGAACTACACCGGACTCGAGTTTTCATCTGTTCCCCCCGCATCCTCGGAGGTAGAAGAGAACCTCTGTCCTGACACTGTCGGGGACCCCGGCGGCATCCCCAACAGTGTAGTTGCCAATTGTCTATCTTCACTCCCATTCCTTCCCATTATAATTGTAGCATGATGTTCTTGAGGGTGGCACTGAAGAGTTTTGGTGAAATGGTATCACCCTGTCGAACCCCTCTTTTGACATCAATGATCACGTCCTTGTAAAATGGTGAGATCCTGGTGGTGAATCGGTAATACAGCTCACAAAAGATCTTGATGTATTGGGTTTGAACACCCTGTTTGGCTAGGGCTTCGATGACTGCTTCAGTCTCCACAGAATCAAAGGCTTTCTTTTAAATCAATGAACGTGAGACAGAGTGGCATCTTGTACTCCCTACAAACCTCAATGAGCTTGGTTACTGTGTGGATATGGTTGACTGTGCGAATCCTTTCTGGAAGCCAGTTTGCTCGCATGGTTGTCCTTCATCTAGTATTCTGCTAATCCTGTTCAGGATGACTCGAGTTAACAGCTTGTAGATGACGGACAACAGGCAGATGGGGCGATAGTTGCCAATGATGTGAATGTCTCCCTTCTTGAACAGTAGAACTGTTCTGCTAGTTTTCCATTGGGAGGGCACCTTGCAATCAGACAGGTAGTGTGTGAAGAGCCGAGCCAGGGTATTGATGAGTACTGATGGCAGATTCTTCAGGTGTTCGGGTCTGACTTTGTCTGGGCCTGGTGCTGTTCCCTTCTTTACCAATGAAGCGGCATGTTGGATTTCAGAAGGGAGAATGTTGGGAATGACATATCCATCCTGTGGAATTTGGTATGTGGGCAGGTGTACGTGGCTATCAAAGAGATCTGAGTAGAAGTCATGGATAATCTCTCGTTGCCTTTCTGGAAGATGTGATAGGTCCATCAGGGCGTCGGAGTGCAGTCATATTGGTCTTATAGTTGGCGAAGGACAGGTGGGCGTTGTGAATGCTTTTCCCAGCTTCTGCTGCATCTTCCAGTATTTCTGCTCTTCTGTCTTTGAGGTCTTCCTTTATCGCTTCTCTGCACTGCTTTGCGAACTTGGACGTTAGCATTTGGTCGCCTGAGGCTCGCACCTTGCCACGTTGGCGAATGAGCTTGCGAGTTTCTGAAGACAGGCGTCCTTTTGCGTCTTTTTTTTCTCTCGGCATTCTTCACACAATCATGGAGGTGCTGAACCAGTGGGTTGTAATTCTTCATCGAGGTCGTCAGTGATGGCATCTTCCCATGTTGCCACAATGGTGCCAAAGAGTTCCCAGTTGGTGGTCGTTCTGGGAATTCTCTTCTTAAACTTTGCAGCCTTTTCTCCCTGTTGCGTGAAGTAGAATTTTTGCACGAAGGAGACAGTGGTCCGATTCTGTTTGGAATTTTGGGACCATAGCGACATCGGTCAGGCAAAACTGTCGATTGAAGATGATGTGGTTATTTTCATTGTGGAACTGTACTCCAGGAGATTCCCATGTCCAACGTTTCTCTTCAGCCTTCTGGAACTGTGAGTTCCCATGAATGGTCTTGGTGGATATGATTAACTCAGATAGTCTCTCACCCTGTTCATTCCATTCTAGGCCATGGGTCCCGATGTGGAGTTCTTCAGCCAGTCTTCTTGGTCCTATCTTGGCATTAAAACCACCGACTATGATCTTGTAGAAGGTGTGATCTTTTTTTATAGAACTCCTCCAGTTCCATGTAGAAGTTCTCAATTTCATCTTTCTTGTATGTGGATGTTGATGCGGAGACAACGAAGATAGAAACTGGTGGCAGTGGGCCACATCTCTTCAAGTGTAATCGTCCTATCCGGTTTGTTAGGCATTTAAATGAATCAATGTTGACAGCCATGTTCGTGTTGACAAGGACACCAACACCACCGATGCCTCTTTCGTCGCATGTTCCAAGGAACAATTCTTCTTCGGTGTCAAATACAGCATGATGCGACTGACGCCTCCTCGTCTCAGTCAGACCAATGATGTCGTACTTGATCTTTTTGCGCTTCCAGCATCAGATCCTCGATATATGCTTCTGATGCCAGCGGCACGTGCATTGAAAGTACAGACAGTCATTTTAGTCCTTCTTCGTTTTGGCAGGCTAGGTTGGCCGTGAAATTTTATCAGGCACTGTTTGTTCACCTTTCTTACTGCAGACGTATTAAGGGCTCTTTCAGGGTCAGGAAAATAAACATCTTTGTTTTGGCATATCGAATACACATCGGACAGCTTGCCAGGCTCTGCCGCGTGGGCACTATAAACTCAGTAGCTTGTGCGGCTCTCTCAGAGGGTGGGTAGAATATTCATGGTAATTTGGAGGTAAATTGCGGCGTCTGCATAGCGGCCGCGCAGCAACGGAAAAGCTGGTATCTGCTCTGCCGGGTGTATCTGCGCCTGTGGCTCAAGTATTCCTGGGCTTGAAAGACTCTCCTCTGAAGGGCGGGTCTCTGCAGGGTGGGTCCTTGTAGGATGGGTTTCTGACAAGTCGGGCTGGAGACTGGCTTAATCTTTTCGGTGGAGATCTTATCGAGTTGCAGAGTGTGGATGGTGAAGATCACTGCCAGCAAGGTGTGGGGGTTTCTCTGGGTTTTTCTGAGGCTCTAACGGGATGGTGGACTCCAGGTCGGAAGTCGCTCTTGTGGTCCGTGGAATGCAGGCGGTTCAACGGGGAAAGCTGGTATCTGCTCTGCCCTAAGACTAGTCTTCTTATCTAGACTGCCCCTAAGACTAATCTTGTTAAAAAGTTGTTGTTGCAGCACAATACTGGAATATAAACAGACCTGTGGATCTATAGACTAGAGTTGAATATCCTGATCCTCAAATATATGATCACTTAATCTTTGATAAAGGAGCAAAAAATACAAAGTGGAACTAGAAAGCCTCTTCATCAATTGGTAGAACAACATGGCAGCTACAAGTTTAAAAAAAAAAAGAATGCAAACCTTTAACACCATGCACAAAACTCAGATCAAAATGGATTAAAGATCTAAATATCACATCTGAATCCATAAAGTACACAGAAAAAAAAAGGCAAAATCCTCCAAAACAGTGAAACTAAAGGCATTTTCAAAGGTGAAACACTACTAACAAAGCAAGTGGAAGCAAAAATAAACATACTGGACTATATGAATCTGAACAACTTCTGCTGCACCTCAAAAGAAAAGGTGACCAAAATACAAAAACAGCCCATAGAGTGGGAAAGAATATTCACCCAATACCCATCAGCTAAGGGGTTAATATCTGAAACATAAGGCACTGATAGAACTTGACAAGACAAAAAACCGCCAACCCTATCAAAAATAGCTAGAGTCAGCAGGAGACTACAGAGTCTGTGCAAAACACTCCAAGATTCCTCTGAGGTTATTCTAGCGACATATCTGAATGTGGCTTTGGTGACTTCCAATGATAAGCATATTGAAGTTTTTAAAAATCTGAATGTCTTGGGTTTTTCTAATTCTAATCTACTTTCAGTTATATTAAAAGATGACTCAGACACATGGGGGAGAGCTGCCATCCAGCTCTCCCTAGCTCAGCTGACCATGACGCACCTGGAGAGAGGACAGGTTCTGGTCATGCCCTCCACCCCAGTAGGGCTGCTTTGCGGGCCACACAGTACATCAAACTAGTAGAAACCAACCACATTCTAGAAACTCAAAGTAAATTCAAGAACAGAATTTGGCCAGATTATCCCATAACCAACAATAGGGAAGAAAATGGATTCACCAATAACATTGCCATGAATGCGCTTTAACGGTCAATGTAATTAGTGCCAGCTGAGGGAGCAGGCATGGGGATTGGGGTGGGTGGGAAATGAGGGTCTTTGGTGATGGGAACACACTGATGGTGGGAGTGGTTTTGAAGTATGAATCGTTTTATCAATAGTACTATGAAAACCTTTTTACTTTGTAAATCATGGTGTTTCAATAAAAAGGAGGGTGGGGAAGATGACTCTGTAAAGTACCAGTTTCACCCAGGTAAACTACACCAAGACTTACATCTATGGCTATGAGGCCTGAGCAAAGCAGAATACATGCACTTCAATGATTTTCATTCCAATGATTGCCACATTTTACAACATCAACTGTTCAATATGTAACTTACTAAGCCTTACAGTGTCCTGAGAACAATGAAAACTTGAGATAGTGCATACCTTTAATTTATCAGATAGGTCTTTGATCTCATTAACTGCTCCATTATATTTATTGGCTAGTTCTCGTAATTCTTCCTGAGTCCTTTCATTCATTTCTTTCAGGTGAGTACATTCATCTTCAGTATTACTCAGGCTTCGCTGCAATTCGAATTTATAAGCAGGTGAGTTAGAATATATAAAAAGTAGGGTCCAGAGCGATAGTCCAGCGGGTAGGGTGTTTGCCTTGCACGCAGTGGACCTGGGATCGATCCCCGGCATCCCATATGGTCCCCCCGAGCACCGCCAGGAGTAATTCCTGAGTGCAGAGCCAGGAGACACCCCCTCAGCATTGCCAGGTGTGACCCAAAATGAAAAAAACAAAGTATAACTCCATGGTCATTCATCCTAAATCAACATCTACATGAACTTACCTGAACTTTATTATATAAATCTTGCTTAAATAACATAAGAACTTTAATTTGCTCCAGGTGTGCTAAAACAGAAACTGCAACCAAGCATTTACATTAAAAAAAGGGGTGGTGGAGGAGGGACTGAGTGATAGTACAGTGAGTATAGTGCTTTCCTTGCATGTGGCTAACCTGGTTTGATCCCTGGCACACTATGTTGTCTCCTAAGACCTGCCAGGAATTGTCACCTGCCACCTGCGTGTGGAGTCAGAAGTAAGCCCCAAGCACTGTAAAGTGTACCTTCCTCCACCACCCCCCAAAAGAAATGAGGCAGGGAAGAGATGATGCCACTGATATAAAACTATACTTTTCAATGATTATTTAAGGTTGGGAAGATTATTCAAAGTTAGTACAAGTGTGGGAGGCCCAGGTTTTATTCCCAGCATCATACAGTCCTCTGAGCACTTCCAGGAATTAACCAGGCAACTTGGCAGGAGTATTCTTTGAGTACTCTCCCAGGTATGGACTGGTAAACCTGCTACCCACACCCCCCCCCACACACACACCCCTATCATACATGCCCACCCTCCTTCCCATATATACACTATATACACTACTGCCAGAAATGGCCTGGGAAACCTCCCAAGCATTTGCTTCAGAGATTAGAAAACCCACCCACCCACACCCACATTTACACTTTTTAGAAAAATCAGCACATAATGCCTTTTTTTTTTTTTTTTTTTTTTTGCTTTTTGGGTCCCGCCTGGAAATGCTCAGGGTTACTCCTGGCTCTTTGCTCAGGAATTACTCCTGGCAGTGCTCGGGGGACCATATGGGATACCGAGGATTGAACCCAGGTCAGCTGCATGCAAGGCAAACGCCCTACCCGCTGTGCTATCGCCTCCGGCCCCAATGACTTTAAGCCCTGAATTTTTTTGTTTTGTTTTGTTTTCTGGCCACATACATTTTCCTTTTCAGACAGTGGTACAGTATGAAAATGTGGCAGAAGCATCTCTCCTTAAACTATCCCTGAGTAGAGGAAAAGTCAAGTCAGGTAATAATAGCCCATGTGTAGAATCTAAATCTTAAATAGTACAATAGTAATATTCCTTGGTTAGGCTTGCTTGCTTGCTTGCTTGCTTGCTTTCTTTCTCTCTCTCTCTCTCTCTCTCTCTCTTTCTTTCTTTCTTTCTTTCTTTCTTTCTTTACTTATTTATTCTCTCACTTTCCCCCCTCCCTCCCCAACTCAGCGATGCTTAGCTATTACTCCTGACTCTGCACTCAGGAATTGCTCCTGGTGGTGCTTGGGGGACCATATGGGATGCTGGGGGATTGAACCCGGGTTGGCTGTGTGCAAGGCAAATGCCCTACCCACTGTACTATTATCGCTCCAGCCCCTGGTTAGGCTTTTATTTCTTAAACTACTCACAAGGAATCACAAGCATCAGGAAGAACTCAAATAAATATGTTGAAAAATCCCAACAGTTAACCAACATACTACTCCTTCCTATCAGTTAAGACAAAGACTATGTCCTGGCTATACAATAAAAACACAAGTTTAAAATGTCTTGAAATATAAGCAATTTTAAGCTAGAATAATTAAATTGTACTATTTAGTACTTATCAAACTGAAATACCTCAACTTCTGAAAGTTTTCTAACCACTTCGATTTTCTCCTGAAGAACCCGCCTCAGGGACTCTTTGGCCGTCGTCTCATAGTTGTGCTTGTCCTCCTGTAATGCGATTAGTTCCTTCCGTAAGAACTATCTTCTGTTTGACTCTAGGATTCAAAATATATAAATGAAGTATCTTTTGACATTTGAAATAATCATTGATGCTATTTGAATTCCATATTAAGGTACCTCCAAAACTAAATATGTGAGCCTTGTTTATTCACATTACAGTTAAAACTTGCATCAATAAATTACAAATTCATAGATATTTCAACTTATACTTTCAACAGGAAAAAAGTCAAAGGAAACTAAATTTCTTTTTAAAATCTATGGAACGAATTACTTTTATTTTTTGTTATATTCCTTGCACATAATACTGAAGCTTGTGGGGCAAAAATAATCTTTTAAGAGGTCCAATTGAAAAAACAAAGAGAGTAAGAACAGTATGGAGAAAATGTTAGTTTCGGTCTGAGATAGGAAAAATATAATTTTCTGAAACATATTGTATAATAAGACAAGAGGCTATCGAAGTCTGTTAAGTTTCTAATAAAAGACCTCAGGCTTTGACTTAAATAAACTTCTCTGGTCAGAGATGGGTAATTTCATAATCAACCATAAATAAAAAAAAAAAAAGGAATGCATATTGATCTAAGATGGGGAGGGGAAATAATTTCTTGGTGGGTAAGAAGAGATCAACTCCTTATTTTTAAATTCATAAAGAGTAAGAAAATTACATGGCTCCGTTTCCCTAAGGAAATGTACCTCACTAATCAAATGGCTTGTAGAGGTTGTTCTCTTTATAGCGTTAATTCAGCAAGTACATGAAGAACTTAAAATTCTCACTATTTTTCTTTTTTTTCTTTTTTTGGATCATGGTGGAGGCATGGTGGGTTCTAGCCTTGGCCCACCACCCCAGCAGAACCTCACAACAAGCCAGACGACCCCCCCACCCACTCCATGGGTGCCGCCATTTTCCACATCCGAATTCCCTCTCTTCAGAACTCCACCCAGCCGACCGGCCCATCACAGCCCGCCTCAGGCGGCCGCTTTGGAGGTGTTTAAAGAATATGCCTCCCCGCGACGGCAAGCCTAGCAAGCTGCTCGTGTTGTATTTGACATGCCAAATGCCAGTAACAATTATATTAGGTCATTCCCATGACCTAATATAATGGTTTGAGGCTCTTTATGTTCCTGTAGCAAGCCGATGCCCTTTGCTCTACTGGCATGAGACAGGACATATGGAGATATTACTGGTGCCCGCTCTAGCAAATAGATGATTAACGGGAAGATCGTGATAGAGATGGTTTGCTTTTTTTGGGTCACACCCGGCAATGCTCAGGAGTTTCTCCTGGCTCTGCACTCAGGAATTCCTCCTGGCGGTGCTCGGGCAACCATATGGGATGCTGGGGATCGAACTCCGGGCGGCACAGGCCGGCGCGTGCAAGGCAAATGCCCTACCCGCTGGGCTATCGCTCACGGCCCCACTTTTTTTTTTTTTCATTTTTCAATTCCTAATAATTTATCTAGGAAAGAATCACCATCGTTACTAATCTCACCAGCTCCTCCGCAAAAAAGGAAAGCCATACATTATGGTGTCTCCTGGTAAAAAGTATACATAAGGTCCTGACAAAAAATAAAGTTGAATTTAATTCAGATCGATTCTCTTGATCAAACTATTAATTTACAGTTAGGAAGAATGTTTAAAAAATAATCCAGATAGAGGAAGATTATAGAGGACAAATAATGACCCCGGTTTTCCAATAAAGAGAAAATAGTTGCATAGGGCATTCACTTTTACACATAGTGAAAATGCATGCATGTTACATCATATACTCAAGCTAAAGTCAAAGTGATCCCATGCATTTTTACGTACTACAGATTAATACCTACTTTGGAGCAAGCTTGTAATTGATTTCCCATAACTTCTAACCGTGATAAGAGTCTATCTTCATCTATTAAAGCCTGTTGAAGAAAAATCAAATATAAATAAAGCCCCACAGTAATCAAAAGATAAAAGGTTAAAAAAGCTCTACTACCAAAATAAGATGTATACACTCCATAAAACCAAGAAAATCTATTTTAAAATATTCAGTTTTCAATATTCATTCTTTAGGAAATAACTGCTATAAAGTTTCCGTTTTTAACTGTTGCAGGACACCTAAAAGCCTAGGGCCTCTGCATCTGCCCTGGATTGCTTCCTGCAGATCACTTCATAGATAGGGGGGATAGTCTGAATGTGGCAGTCTTATCTGACCATGTACTCTGTACTGGCTGGTGTAAATATTCTCTCATGCTACCACAAGCATCGTGGGACTAGCTAGATCTTACCAGCATATTTGCCTGGCCACGTTGGATCTCTAAGTAATTAGACCAGAGAGAAATGCTGTTTGCCTCAAAGCAAGCAAGCATGGCTCCCTGATAACTCAAAGGCAACTAAAATATAAAACTATCGTGAAGTAGACGAGACACTTGTGAAGGCTTGGAGAAATATTTAACTGGCATTAGTATTAGTCTTTTGGTACAGAGACATGCCATCTCAAAAACCCCCCTTCTCTACCCTATAAAGGCAATTCCAGGCAGATCTTGGCTTAAGATATTAGGTAAGGTGCTGGGAGAAATTACCTGAGGGCATTTGATCCTTCCTGCCAGGGGAAGTTACATTTAGCTTATAGCTTCTCCCAGCTCTGCTAGGAGGCTTTTAATTAGCTCTGGGTCCTTGTAAACAACCAGATGGTCTCTTGAAGTTGCTACATTCTATGGAGCTGCTTTCCTGTTTTCATCTCTAGATTTGGGGCGGATTTCTAGCTATAAAATAAGCTGCAAGAAGAAAGAAGCTCTCTTTTTTTTCCCTTTTGCCATTTCGGCTTCCCTTGGTGTTTTGCTTCTCCATCCTCTCCATTCTCTGTTGGGCCTCAACACGTGGTGGCAGCCATCTTGGCCTACACCTGGCTGGGGCCTAGCTGGGAACCCAGAGTCCGGAGGTTTTCTCTGCTCTTTGATTGTATATTGGATCCTGTGATAGTAAAGCCCTTTTTAAAACTGCATCAGATTCCTGAGTCCTTCATCCATTCCCCGCCAGCTTCGGAGGTAGAAGGGAACTCACTTCCCGACATACACTCCTAAAACCAAGAAAGCCTATTTTAAAATATTCAGTTTTCAATATTCATTCTTTAGGACATAACTGCTATAAAGTTTTCGTTTTTAACTTATTTAATATCTAAAGAACATTAAATTATCCTTTAATGATTCTTGAAAAAAAGACAACTGGAATGAATACCTGCCAACTGGTATCTGAAGCCTCTTGGGTGATGGCGAGTAGCCGCTGAAGTGTGGCTAACTTCTGTTCCAACATTTGTTCCCGGTGTAAGGCTTCCTGATGTCACAAAGGAGAGTATAATAAACTCAATTTCATTTGAAAATAAAATAATATTTTAGCACTTGCTAGAGACCTTTCATATTATATCCTTTTATAGACAAATTTATAAGTCAAATTTGTAGACTATATGGAGGTTGTATCACTTTAGCCACAACTGTTGAGCTGTTAGTTCTGCTGTTGGGGGGTGCACTTAGTTGAAACTTTCCCATAACAAAAAGCAATCTATTTGTTTTAATTTTCTTTTTTGTAATATATAGGAGTTTTATTAAAAAGATGAGTCTAAGACTCTAACAAATATTTGAATACTACTACTGCTGCTGCTGCTGCTGCTGCTGCTGCTGCACCTACTACTACTACTACTACTACTACTACTACTGCTACTACTACACAGAGTTAAAAACAAATCAAACAGTACATTATCTCAGAAAGCACTCCAAACTAATCTAAAACTATCTGGACAGCACAAATTCCTTAATTGCACAAGTATAGTGACACAAGTGCACAAGTATAGAAATATCCTTTATTTTTCCTTTGTAAACTGTAGCGTGTAAGTGACATAAGGACGGTAATAACTTTGCAATCAAAACCAAATGTTAGAGCTTGGAGAAAAAGTACAGTGGTTAGGGAGTTTTCCCTGCACATGACTGACTTGGGTCCCATGCTTGGCAGCACATCCCAAGTACTACCAGGAGTGATCCCTGAGTGCAGAGCCAATAATAAACCCTGAGCACTGCCAGATGTGATCCCAAAACAAAAAACTACTTTAATTTTTAAGAATAGTGTAACATAAAGCAAAATTAAGAGAACATCAAATATGGGTTCAATGTAATTAAGTGATCAAGTTATACATCTACTTGACAGCTTCAAAGGAACATTTTTACAAATCAAGAACCATCCTCTTCTCTAACTTGTTAAAGACTGATATCTTGTCTTCACTGGAAATTAAAGTGAAAATGCTCATATGACATTCAATTTTTTTTACATGCACCTTGAACTTTCACTTTCTTTTATTCCCGTCATCCAAGGCAGAACACTGACTATAATTAATACCTCTACACAACTTTAGCAGAGAAGTATATGACTCAAACATAGTACTTGAGTTTTAAATTGTGTAGTCGCTATTCTCCATATCATTAATAAATAATTACTAGGAGAAAAAAGTAAAGATTAAAGAACCTAATAAAAGTTATACATTTCTGAATTTACATTAAAGTTCAGGTTGAATTTAAGAAAGTTTACTCAACAAGTTTAGGTTTCTAGACTATTTCTAATGTTCAAGAAATAACACTAAAGGAGCAATATTTTTTATTTTATTTTTTTTGCTTTGTGGGTCACACCCGACGCACGCTCAGGGGTTACTCCTGGCTCGTTGCTCAAGAATTACTCCTGGTGGTGCTCGGAGGACCATATGGGATTCCAGAGATCGAACCCGGGTCAGCTGTGTGCAAGGCAAAAGCCCTCCTGCTGTCCTATCGCTCAGGCCCATGCAGAAATAGTTTTAACTTAAAAAATAAAAAACACCAAAATAACTGCTTTCTTCCACTAGATGGTGTAATTTCACTGATGTTTCGTTTTTAAACTCAATTTTTTTCAGTTTCATAATTTCATGAACTACACTTTAAGAGAAATATAATCCTTCTAGGAATCTTTTAAGGCAAGCAATGCATCCATTCCAACTTTTATTTAAATGTTCTACAATTTACATTACTATTTTAGAAATTCAGAAATCATAAATGGAGTGTAATTTTCTAAAAAAAAAAAGAAAAAATAGTCCAAGATTGTTCCTACTAATGTTCAAAGAACTGACAAGAAAGCTCAGTTGGAGAAAGTATTGAGTGGGGAATAGGATGTTACATTCATGATCTGTGATGACTAGCAATAATAATGATTTAATTACACAAGTGTATTTACAGAACAAGTCCAAAAAACTAGCACACAACTCTGAGCGTAGAATAGTTCCCCCCAAGCACCACCAGAAGAGGACACCTTTAAATGCAGAGCCAGACCCAGTCCCTAAGCACTACCAAATGTGGCTCAAAAATCAAACGGAGTCACACCCATATCTCACAGTCACCGCCATGAAAGCTCATCTACCTACCAGCCCTATTCCAAGGCTCTCAATTAAATCTCAAAAAGAGATCAACAAACTGCAAAAATTTCTTGGATAACTAGTCCCAGCTGTGACCTAGCAATGCGGGTAGGGCCAAGCTCCCACCCTACCACAACCCTTGCAGCCACACTCACACCCCAACACCTGCTGCCGTGCCCCCAGCTAGACTGCCAAGTTAAATACTCTGGATTATCTGGGAGGACCACATGTCAATTAACAAAAACATTAACAAGGAAGGCTCAAATAGCAACAACAGTTTTTAGTAAACTCTCAAGACAAGAGATTAAAGTCCCCGTGGTGAGATACAACAATTTTCACAAATTTTCTTTTACTGAAGTATTTTTTGATCATTTCATTATCTATTTAGAAGTAACAAGTAATATAAAATATTGTGAGCCTGCTATGGGGGCAGGCTTAAAGTGTGGCTGGGAAAATGGAGACAATGGAAGAGGGAAGGTAACAGTGGTAGTGGGACTGGTGTTAGAATATTCAATGCCTGTAACTCATCATCATGAACAATGTTGTGTTTTACACATTTATAAGAAGTTATATC